>JAPYYR010000078.1:0-87060 GCA_030523065.1 Aphidius colemani | reverse complement strand
ATCTATTTAATTGTGTTTTCATTATGTTTTCTATTTTATTTATCATATTATTATTCTGATGCATATAAATCAATAATTTAGATATCATGATAAATTAATAGAATAAAATAGAAAAAGCTGTCTATATGTTTGTTTAATGTTTTAAAAAAAATAATTAATAAAAATAAACATATATAGAATATTAATTTGACTTTATTTATTTATTTAATTGTGTTTTAATTTTTAAACAAAATCTGTTGCATTTACAAATAAAATCTGTTGTTTAGTTTTTTATTTTTACGAATAATAAAAAAGAAATAGAATTTTTTATTTAATATTCACTTCAATTTTAAATTTAAAAGAAACAAAGTATTTGTTAAAAATAATAAAATAATAATTTATGTATGTTTATTTGATGTTTTAATATTTATTTTTTATATAATATGTTATTAATTAATAGAAAAAGTAATTTCTTTGATTAATAAAGGATATATACTATTTATTTAACGTTGTATTGTCTATATGGCAGCAGCTAGCACAAGCCAGAAATGAAGAAAATTTGGCCGCTGGTATCAGAAGCGCAGAAAGGGGAGTAGTAATTTGAATTACTACTAACTCATTATGCGCTCCCCTTAAAACCGTCCAAATTTTCGCTTGAAAATGTAGTCGGGTTTTAGCGTATATTATCAACTTTTATATGAATAAAATTGAAAAAGATGTCCAATGGTTTGTTTAATGTTTTAAATTTAATAATTAATAAAAATAAACACATATATAATATTAATTTGACTTTATTTATTTATTTAATTGTGTTTTAATTATTTTTTCTATCAATTTTATTTATCATATCATTATTATAATGCATTTACAAAAAAACTTGGTTAAATTCACAAGACTTTTATTTATTGTTGGAGTGAAGAAGGATTATGTGGTTACATAAATAAATATTTCAAAATATAAAAACCATTTTGATTATGATAAATTTTTATTATCACTTGATGACTAGATAATAATATAAAGATTCGTAATAACTGATTTTGGTTACGTTTTAGTGAACACGATGAGGTCACGTGCAGGATTTTTCGATTAATTTCCTTTTTCTTTTTTGGCAAATGCCAAAGAATAAATTTAAAAAAAAATTACATACTTTTTACATGTTACACTATTTCTCTTTATATAATCTCCACTTTTTTGTCTTTTGTCAAATTAATAATTTTTCTTTGTCTTGTTCTACATTATTGATTTGAATCATACATTTATATAAACAAAATTATTAATTAAACGGGAATGTACAGTGACTTATAATAACTAATATTATTTCTTTTTACATTGCACACATTCTTCAAAATTTTTTTCTCTTTTAAATAAATTAGTTTTCTAAACGAGAAATTAATTTACCTTGAATTAATTTAAAGTTGTCTTATTTTTTTTCTTATTATGACAAAATGTGTTTATTCACAAAAACGATTCAATCATTTTTGTTTCTTAAATAATATTATTCTCGATTGGACAGCACTTTCACTTGGCAAAAAAAAAAAAAAAAAAAATATTTCTATATAATTGCCACGATAAGTTATGCAAAACTTTGGTCGTAAATTTAATCCTCAAATAAACACATATTTAAATGAAAAAACAGAAAGATTAGAAATTTTTTTAAAATAAAAATATCGAGAAAAAAAGACTCTTAAAAAGACATATCTAAAAATTATTTATCTTCTTTGTTCTTATTAATTTTAAATATTTACAATGTGATACTTAAAAACCTTACATTTTTGTCTCACAAGTCTCACAGCAATAATTTTTATATAATTTTTTTTTTAAATTTCAAATCAAAATAATAAACAATTAAAATAATCAATATTCCAAATTCTTTCCAGCAGAAAAAAATAAATCATTGGTAAAAAATATAAAAAAAGAAAATAATAATAATAATAAAATGATTCAAATCATTATCAAGACTAACTGATGTTCCCTACTTTTGTTTTTTACATATAATTTTAAAAATCACAATAACTGTAACAAAAAATCAAGGAACTTGTACATAAATATGTATACTATATATATATATATTTATATTAATTATAATATCAATGTGATTTCATTAATGCTTATTATTTTTGACGTAATATAGCTCAACAAGATAACGATTTTACTTATTATTCTCTTGTTTATCTTTGTTTCTTGTCTAGGGACGGTCGATAACCATCTAGAGAAATAGTTAATAATTTCTTGATGATTGTGGCGTTGTTTCGTTGAATAATATTATATTTTTCTTCAAGGAAACTATTAAATTTCCTATTAGTATTTTTTTTTCTAGACGATACTCGCTGTTTGATAAATTTTTCGGATGGGTTATGTTGAATAGTGTGGATGATGATGAGGATGTTGAGGTGGTTCACCGAGCCAAGAATCAGGTGATGGTGGAAAATCAGGATAACCGCCACCACCACCTCCACCTCCACCGCCACCACTTGATTCATTGCTTAGGTCTGATGCTGGTCCTGGTACCATACCACCGGGTCCACCTATAATTATAAAATTTTTATCATTTTCTAATGTTCAATTGTTAAAATAAATTTGAAAAAAAAAAAAGAATAAAATTTACCAAGTGTAGTGTAGACGGAAAGACCATTGTCCGATGGATATGGAAACTGTGGTGGTAAGGAAGGCGATCTGGACGTTGATAGATAAGGGGGTGTTGATGCACCAAGGTAACTTCTTGGTGGTCCACCAATACCATTGCCAATACCACCACCACCACCACCACCAGGACTTGAACCATCACCTTCTAAGCCCATATTAACAACTGTTCCATAACTATCATTACTCAAATCTGTAAATTTAAAATTAAACAATTATTATGAATTTAAATAAATTATTAACCCAAATTTAATGTTATATAATTTATTTAACGAGCCTTGCCCATCTACATTAGTCTATTATTTGATTTTCATCCGATAAAAATAATATAAAAAACTATATATTTACATGAGCATTAACTCAAAGGGGCAATAACTCGAACGCTTTCAAGATTTAACATCGAGATAGCAAACAGGGTGAGTGCATCATCGATAATAATAACAGTTATAATAAATTTTATGCTTTTACACCCTTTATCATCGAGTCATCATCAAATGGCTTTAAATAATTTGACAAACTTTTTGTTAAAAGAAATACAAATAGAATTTACACAGTAAAAATACATTTCGATTTTTTTCACTTTGTTTATTTTTTCTTCAACGAAATTGTTAAATTTTCAAGTAATACCCGAGTTATAAATATTGGAAAAGGTTAAAAGTGATCTACCATGTTTTATTAAATAATAAAAAAAAAAAATTGTATTATGATTAAATTGAAATAAGATTTTAAAACATAAATGGGAAATTTTCAATTATTCTTGTTGATAAGGGTACATGGTGGCAATAATAAAAAAAAAAAAAAAAAGAAGCCTTAAGGGTTTCATGATAGTATATACACTTGATCGTTGTTTTTGTTACTCCAATCTTCGTAAAATCTCGGACTACCCTGGTCTACTTGCTGGCAGTTAGCCGAGCAATCTCCTGAATATTTGAAGAGACTAAAATTCTCCCTATATTCTTATACTTTTATTTTTCCTCTCACTGTCTGAACCAAAATAAAACTCTATTGTTTGTCTGATTTTAAATTTTTTTTACTTTTTTCCGTTAGATAATTTTAATCCAAGTTTATTATTATTTTTATTGTTATCTACAAAATAGATTTTGTTTTTACTTCAACTCTTTTATTATTGTTTACTAGTCAGCCGTTAATATTTTTTTTTTTACGAAATCGAAATAATTCAAAATCCAATTAGTTAGAAATGCAAATAGAAATCCAAATAATTAGAAATCCAATTAGATATTTATTAGAAAGAGAATTAACATGATTATTTTATATATTTTTTTTTGCTTACCATGATGGCTAAAGGAGGAATCAAGATCAACTTTGAGTTCATCTTTGTCTAGGAGTTTATCATGCCTGGGTGAATGTCCACCAGTACCTTTCATACCGCGGAAATATTGTGACCATCTTGTTCTTCCTGCGTCTTTTTTCAGTCTCTTCTCCTTTGCTCTCCTAGAAAATACAAGTATATTTAAAAAAATGATCATAGATATTTATTGAATATAAAATATAAATCAATATATTACCTGTTTTGAAACCAAACTTGGACAACACGCATGTCTAGACCAGTATCTTGTGATAATTGTTCTCTAACATGTCTTGCTGGTTTAGGACTATTATTATATGCAAGTTTTAATGTTTCTAATTGTTTTGCTGTTATTGTTGTTCTTGGTCTTTTATTTGGTTGATCACCATCAATACTACCACCATCTGCCATTTCTATAATTAATATAAAATTACTATTAAATATGAAAATATGAAACTTAATGTTTAATATTTCATTAATCAATTTACCTTTAGCTTTTGCTTCATAATCTGGTTTACAAACAAGTTTACGATCTTCCATTAGATAAAATTCATCACCAGTATCAAGTTGTCGTGAGCATAATGCACATGAAAAACATGTTAGATGATATACTAATTCTTGAGCTCTTCTAACGACCTGTGATGGGGCCAGTCCTTGGCCACAGCCAGCACATTTTGTTCCAAAACGTCTGCCACACCAACAACACACAATATTTGACATTACATTCACACATTTAAGTCGGATTTAAAAATAAAATTTAAAAAAATAAATAAATTCATTAATTGATAATTTAAATAAATTCAAAATTAAATTATCAACAATTTTATCTAAGTAAATGACAACTTTAATAATGATCTTAATTCTTGAATTAGAAAAACAAAAAAAACAAAATATCAAAATAAAATCAATATAGTTTTTATTATATTTTTTCTCATCATGAATTATATGTATTTTTTAAATTTTTATTTTTGAATTTTAATAGTTTTAATAGTTTTTAATGTATATCAAATATTGATGCTTACTTGAAAAAATCATCCTTGCAAAAAACATGACCATTTCGAGCAAAACATTTGTCAGTTAAACGTGCACCACAATCACGACATGTTAGACATCTTGCATGCCAACACCTTTCAAGTACCCTCAATACATATCTATCTAAAATTGCCTCTTGACATCCACCACACTTTGGAATTGATGCTGCAACAAATTAAAAATATTTACATTATTAATTTAATTTAAACAAACAAATTAAATTTCATTTCTTTCACATACATAAATATACAATGATTTTCTTTTCAAAAATTCATCAATGAAAAATTAATTTATTTATTTTTATTTGTACTAAATAATTATAAACTTACAAAGTAAAATATCTGGTATATTTTTTGGTAGTATAATTTCAGATCCAGATGAATCAAAAGAATGTATACCTCTTGTTGTTAAATTTAAATGACTATGATGTGATTCTGGACTACTTTGTGGTGGTGTTAAAATTTCACCATGTCCACGATAAATTCCAGCATCATGTGTCAACATATCACAACCAATCATGTCAATTCCAATCATTATATTTAAATAATGTAGTTTTAAAAAAATTTGTAAAATAATAAGAAGGAATAACCGCACATTTATTGTACCAATAGTATCAATTGTCGTTATCAGTTGTCGTTGAGATATGTATTTCTAACATGTATTCTTTTTTTTATGTTGTGTATTTTCGGCATAACGATTGTGATTTATCTTACGTAAGTAACTCGGCCACGGGCATCAAAATACACACATATATATTCAACTTATCTAATCAAAAAGTTTTGATATTTCTTGATCGATTTACTAATCGACAGGGGTTTTTTACTGGCCCACATTGATCAATCGTGATTTTATCAATAAAAAAAAACAACAAGTTTATCTCGAGAATAAAGTACTTCTAGACAAATTTCTTATTTATAAATTAAAACATTTTTTATTAATCCATCACTGTCTTAATTTTATGATTATTATTACAACTTTTTTTTCATCAAAACAATTTTTTTATTAAATCATAATAATAATATTTGTTTTTTAAAAAACTTCACAATTTAGCCATAATTTTTTCGTATTGACTTTGATAATATCAATTTGGGTCATGCAATCACATATCACTTGGCACAATTACGATAAGTAAATTTCCTTAATTCAATATTTTAAAATAAAAAAAAATAAAAAATATGTGATATAATATTTTGTTATTACACAATGTTTATAGATAATATCCTTGGAGAAAATTAAAATGTAAAATAATAAAAATTGTTGTTAACAGTATGACAACACGCGTACGACTGTCAGTTTATTGAGATGGTATGTGCCCTCATGCGCACGTGTGTTATCCCCTTTTTTTTATTGTTATTATTTTATTTTTTGTATATAATATAATCTCCCACTCTATTTTTATATATTGCAAAATATAAAGGGGAATATATGTGACCAAGGGTAGTGGTGATGTTGAATTCTTGGTTTGAGGGTGGCTGGGTGTGGTCGCAACCCTGTCGCCCTCGCGAGGGTGGTGCGATTGGTCGGGGTTTCAGCCGCCTCCAGTATGGCGTGCGGTGAATCTTCATATGCGCAAACATCACCCTCTATTATCTCCCTTTTTTTTTATCATCATCATCCCTCATTTCTTTCAAAAAATATAAGAAAAAAAAATACACAATCAGCAATTTTTTTTTCTGTTGATATTTGAATTTTGAATATAAATTTTTTGACTTATTAATTTGAGCTTTTTTTTTTTTTTATGATGAGATGATATTTGAGGAATGAAAAATGAAGGTATAAAGTGAATTGTTGAGGGAAAAAAATTGAGAAAGGTTGCAGGGTGAAAATGAATATGTAAAAAAAAAAAAATGAGGATGGAGAAAAAAAAATTGAGCAAAATTAAGAGGTTTGAAAATAAAAAAATATTAAGAAGACGGTACGTTGAAGATGCCATATTATAATCTTAGCCAGAATATCACTCGTGAATTTTTACATTTTTTTACATGATATAGCTATGGCTATGTCAGAGAGATATTTTTATATTTTTCATTTTCATTTTAGATCATCTGCTTCGTTTCTTTTTTGTTAAGAATATATCACACTGACTTGGGTTGTCTTCTCGACTCTTATTTTCACCATTTGAACTCTATTTTTTAACCCTTTTTACTTTTATTATTTATCATTTGTATTTTCTTTTATCAATCTACTTAATTCATGTCTCTTGTGCATGTCTCAGAATCTCTTATTTTATACCATGAAAATTTCGTCTTTTTACATTTGAAATATGACAAGCTCGTTCGTGACCGTCTAAACTTCATTTTGACATGTAAAAAGAGAATAGGATAAATTATCTCTTCATTTGAAAAATTACATCTATGAAAGTGAAGTTCGATTCGAGAAATTATTATTATATGGAAATGTTTCCGAAATATTTCTAGAAAATTACGAGAGACTGGTTATAGTTGTGTGGATTTGTTTCAACATCTTTGTTGTTTAGATAAAAAAAAAAAAACACACAACAGTTGGAGAAAAAAATAATAAATAAATTCGACTTTATCGAACCATAAAATTACCACATCTGCATGATTTCAATTATTTTCATTTTTGTGAATATGAAAAAGAGGGGTACAATAAAAAGGCAAACGTATTTTTATCGAGGTATATTTCTTGGCACATAAGTACATATATAGTTGTTAGTAAATCGTCTAATGCACCATGAAGGATCACGATTTTCCACCTGACAACTTTCCAGGGGGTATGACACGTTTCTCTTGTGTGACAGATGGCTCATCATTTTGCATATTATTAAAGGTATATAGGCACTAGTAAAAGCCATAAAAATTGTACGCATCATTGCCAATTTTTTTTCTGGCATATTTTTATTAGGATAATCAAATGCCTGGTAAACCACGTAAAGTAAAAAAGATTCTATAAATATAGAAAAAACAAAACAACTGTACCATTATGTTATCAATTAAATTATAAATTATATTTAAAAAATTCAATTAATTATTTGTAATTGTCATTTATGAAAGGGTCAATCTACATTGATACTGTTAAATAATTCAAACAATTATTTTGTGTATGAAATAATTTATTTAGGACAAAAATTTTATATTCTAAAATTATATTTGGCGTGAGAATGGCGAAGATTTTTTTTTCAAACTCAATAATGATGCTGAGAAGAAGGGGGTTATTTTTATCACCAAGGGGTTACAACAAGACCTAGTGAAAATGGTTGAAGTCTACTGGTATATTGAGAAAAGAGGGTGGCAGGTTGAAAGTACCGACACGCCTCCAGGACTCGTCACAATCATAAAAAATGAAAAATAATAAAAAGAATAAAATATAGAAAAAAAAAAAAATAGCCACAGGGGTTGTTCACATGTATATATATATAACATACAATCTATTAGACCTCAGAGAATTTTTTTATTCAACTTTTTTCTTTCTCCAGCAAAGAAGGGAGACTTTCAATGTTCAAGAAGACTTTGGGGTTGATTTTTTTCTTGCATTACCCTCTAAAAAAAAAGCTCATCGCAACTTGACAAATTATGGCTTTTATATATATATAATACATTTTTATCTAGTAAAATTGAATTCAAAGTTTTAAAAAAATTCATTGATGTAAATTAAAAAACTTATAAAATTCATATTTTTATTTTAATTTTATTTTAACTTTTGGGCGTAACAGTGATAGTCAAAAAGTGAAATATATATACCCAGGACGATAATAAATTATCCACAAATATAAACCACCCCATATTTTGTTGAATACATCCAAAAATTTAGAGCCCATTTACGCATATGGTCAGGAAGTAGATCCACCAAAAAGTAATCTATGCATATGAATATCTATTGCACTAAAAAAAAATAAAATAAATGTAATAATAAACTTAGGTATAAAAATAAACCCCAAAAATCCGCGATTTAACCCAAGCAAATTGAAAAAAAACATATAACATTAAAAGTTCGGTTGAATTTGGGTTTTGATGGGTAAATGTCTGAACCCTTGGGGGCCGACATTTGGCGTCAACTCCAAAGAAATAAAATAATAAATTTAAAAATACAAAATCATATGAATGTCAAATCGACCCAGAGACTTAATATGCGTAAACTTTCAATCCTTTATAATTTTTTCTATTGAAAATAATATATTTATTATATTAAAAAAATGAAATATCGATTCGATTAGAATTTTATTGAACATTTAAACCTGTTAAGGTCACCAATACACCCTACTTATTTATTCATTTATTATCATCCCCCCGAAAGATGCAAAAAACTATTAAAACAAAATTTAAAAAATAAATTTTGTCATCTTATATTTTTTTTTTTAAATAGCCAGATGTTTTTATACTATTTTAGTGTCTCAAAAAAATTTAATATAAAGAAAAGAAGAAAAAAAATGTATATAAAAAGGGGGCAATTGCGTGGGTGTGTGCTGTCATGGAACGACAAATTCTCCCTGCCCACCCCCAATTGAAAATTTGCCTTTTGAGCTTGAAAAATGAAAACATATAACCCTCGACTAAATTCTATACCCCCTTGGTTGCTTTTCTCCCTTCGAGACAATGTTAAATCCCGTGAATACCCCAGTGAGCTTGCAAAGCACGATGACAGGTTCCATGCGCACTAGTTATGTCGCGACGACTTGGCTTGTCTGACATACATATAGATCTATACTACTTACACCTTTTATTTTTATTTTTTTTTATTTTCATTTAATCACCGAAATTTTATTCCATAATTAAATTCATCATTCAAATTTTATTTATAAATTTTTATATAAACTTTAGTCTTGTTTTTATTGCTAAATAAATTATTTATTATTTTGTTTGTTCAATAATTATTATTCATAAAATATAATAATAAATTTCATATATTTTTCTTCTATATATTCTGGAAATATAAATATATATTAATAAATAATTTATTTTTATATATTGATCATGTAATAAATCATAGGATCATCATGCAGTTTGATTAATCCCGCTATTTTCCATTCAATAAAACATTGACAAAAAAGTAGAAGAAGAAAAAAGGTTATACATGTATAAAAAAAAAAAAAAACAAAATTATATACACACAAGTTATGTCTCCCAACTGGCCACGAAAAATCAAGTGGAAAAATATTGTGCAAATAAGTATAAAATACGTACAATGTGTCCGAGGGACTATGGTTAATATGAGCATAGCCAAAGTGCATACAAGGATTGGTCCGGTGCTTTTTTTCCCTTTTTTTATATATATATTTTTATTATTTTTTTTGTTCCTCAAATGGCAGCAGAAAAAAAAGGGGAATTGAAAAAAAAAGTGAGATAGATAGATATATACTGAAAAGACCCTGATAAAAACCTCCCTGCTGTCTGTTTTCACTATTTTTTGCTGGGGTGGAAGTTTGAGTCTTTGTCCTCGAGCACTGGATATATATTTAATCCTAGAAAATAACCAGTCGGATCAAAAAGTGACTTTTATTTCATGGCTTTTGCCCAATTTTGTTAGTTTTTATTTTTTTTTTTTTAACTGATTAAAATAAGTTGATAATAAAACCTTTAATTTATCATATGAAAATCATATGAAATAAACAAATAATAAATATGAAAATTATTAATTGTTATTGTACTTAAAAAAAAAAGTTATTAAAATGAAAAGAAATTTAGAATTTCAATTTTATTGTTAAAAAAAATCATATCTATAATTTGAGCTATTTTAATAAGAATTATTCAGCAATTTTTATTCAAAATGTAATAAATAATTGTAATACGAATTATGAAAAATTCATTATAAATATTTTTTTTAAGTAGAAAATACAAATGGACATTTACCACCCGGTGACACGAGAAAAACAGGTCTTATTTTATTGCATAATGTATGACTGTCCCGCCCATAACATGTCGCAAATACTTGCTGAAGAACTAAATTCACGCATACGTATAACATTAGATGGTCCATTAGTCCATTGCTTCTATCGCACGTGCACTAAATGCGTGTTATCATAAAAAGCAATTCTTTAATTTATTTTTTTATCTTCACCCTATTTTAAATTCATCACAAACGTATTAAAAAACTTTTAAATAATAAAACTAAAAACAATTTTAAACAAATAATTTCAGACAGTAAAACAAGCTTTAAACAATGAAAAGAAAAAAAAGCTCAGTTTGAATAATGACAAGTAATAAACAATGAAAATAAATAAAATATTATAAATATTTAAAAACAAGTCACGTTTTCTATTTTTTTTTCCAAATACATAAGTCACCCAGAGAGATAGTTTCAATGAAGGGAGACAAGAAAAACATTTAGCAAGTACATTAAGGAAATTGCGTAGAGTCTTGACACCACACCCTGCATATAGGATCATTTACAAGAATGAGTTTCAATGTGTATATGTGCTCGTGTGAGAGGGATGAAAATAAAAAATATATATAGAATAAATTTGATGGGGACAAATGTTGCAAAAGATATAACAGTAGATTCTATGAAAGACATAGTAAAATAGAGACAACTAGGGTCAAGTGAACTTAAGCGAGATACACTTGGATTTTATATATATGTTTATTGGGGTGAAATGAACTGGTGTTGTGAAGGGTGACAATATATGCAATTCAATGTTTAGTTTGAAATTTCAAGATGGGCTTTAATCTATTATACAACCTTATCACAAAGTGGCTTCTTGTTATACGCTCGTTTGTATGACAATATAGATTTACATTAAACTTTCCTGTTTATAGATAAACTATAAATAATATTGTTTGATTATTTCATTTAAAAATTATTAAAAAATTAATTAACAATAATAATTTTTCATTTGAAAACACTATAAAATAAAAATAATAAATTAAATAAAAATAACAAATATAAATACAAAATTTATATTTTCAATAATTATATTGATAATAATTGTTACTTTTATTTTATAGGTTTTTAAATGAAAAATTATTATTAATAAATTATTTTTTAAAAAAATAAAATGATTATATATCTGTGATTTTTTAAGTATACATATTTTTTTATGGGGTTGATAAAATCATCGTAGGGAATCCGTCACGCCACTTGATTCACCGAATTATTTCCGGTTGACATTAAAGGTCACACCGGAAATCAGGGTTAACAAATTGATGAATTAAATTCATTTTCTATATTTTATAACAAGTTTTGAAGGATAAAAAAAAATGGATGTATAAAGGCTGTATATTCAGCTGTATCTGAGATTGATTGTAAAAGAAAATTTAAAACATACAAAACAATGATTCATCATTATTTTATTTTATCGTAAATAATTATTGTCAGATAGAAAAAAAAAAGAAATAATATAATAACAGTGGGGAACATCTGTCGGAAAGAAACCTCAAATAGACGAGAAAGAAGACCTTTTGCTCAGAGTACAAGTCAAAATGTGAAGCCATCTCTTAACCCCTTGATATCTTTTTGAACTTTAATATATTTTTTTTTATTTTTATCATCAGGAGGTCCTGTTATTGCAGGTGTCAGAATTAAATTACATTGTTTTCAAGAAATTGATACTTGATTTCTAAAAGACCCTAAATCTCTTATGTTTTTTCCAAGAAAATTTTTATAAATTAAAATTGTATTTCATAGAAGTAATCATCATTTTTAAATTATAAATTTTACGTTTTCAATAAAATAAAATACAACTAAACACTTGTAAAAACTAAAAAGTTAAAATATTATTTTCAAATTGTATAGATACAAAAATTCTCACATTATATCACTAGCGACAGGTCCCATTGGGAGTTTGTCTATGTAAAAAATAAAAAACAAAAAAAAAAGAATAGACCTAAGGGCAGTTGGCCGCGAGGGATTTATGGGAAATGTTGTTGCAAACATTGAAGTTGGGGTTATATAACTATATGTTACAGAGAATCAACTTCAGGATACGATGTAGTCTCAAAGCATATTGTCAGGCCCATGGGCCATAAATTGTGTCTGTAAGTGAGTAAATTTGCAAGTCGTCTTCACCATTGCTCGGATATATATATTCACTCAGTTAGCCAGTATACAATATGCAACTTTACAGACATCCATATTGTTGTTCTATTGTACTTACAGTGGTTTTATTACTGTATCTATGACGTATGTAGACTGTGCACTTGGCGCCATGATTACCCCCTTGGGGACACCAACTCAAATACTTTGAGTATCAACGTTTATTCTCACGATTGTCACATAATACTCTTAGCAAATTCAACTCTATATATTTGTTTTCTTTTTTACTTTTAAATTAATTCAATATTTTTATTATTTTTTAGTTCTCTTTATTTTATTTTCAATGATATACGTGAGATAAATACTTTAGTTTGGATCAATCAGATTGAAATAATATTATAATCATTATTAGGGTAAAATTTTTTTATTATTTGACTTTTAGATTGTAACTTTGATATATATTAATATTTTAAATTGTAAATAAATTTATAACTTTTATTAATGGAAAAAAAAAAAATAAAACAAATTATTTTTTGTTATTTTTTAAATGTAATTTAAAGAAATTTAAAATTTATATATTTTCTTTTGATTAAAATACGAGTTAATATATATTATTTAAAGGTAATTTTTGTAATATTGTAAATTTTTCTTTGTTTTTTTTTTTTTTGTATTTTTATAGATAACAATTTTTAAAATTGTAAAATAAAAAATTAATAATTTAATGTATTTATGAATGAATAAATATCATTTTATTGATTTTGATAAAATCAGATACTAATATTTAGGATCAAAATACATGTATGTGTATTTAAAGGGTGCACAATTGAAAATATACTGAAAAAAAGTCGTATAAAGTCTAGTGTCTCAGGGAATACACTGTGGTGTTTCGAGTGAGCGTGAAATCTCTGGGGAAATCAGTGAGACACGACCATGGCATTTATTCTATGTACATTCTAGGTGAATATGTATATGCCACGTGTACATCTATATAAAAAATATATACATACATGAACTGGGTGTTTTGTGGAATATATGTACCTTGGGATGCAAGAAGCTTGTATGCCAAAGAAAATAACAAAAAAAGTCTGCTTGTTTTGCTATTTTCTTTTTTACTTTGCTATATAAAGTTTTTTCTCTTTTTTGCTCATCAGAAATGAGAGAAAAAACAAGAAAAGCTCTTGCTTTACGATTTCGACATTTATAAATCATAAATTTTTAAATATCAAATGAATAAAAGATAAAAAAAATCAACAATTAAAAGAGAAAAATAAATTTATCATTAAAAAAAAACCCATAAAATATATAATAATTATTTTTTATAATAAATTTCAGTTAAATATATAAATAAATATAAATAATATTGTTGATTTTGATCAAAAATATAATATTATTATGTACAAATAAAATCCCCATGTTGGTAATCCTCAAATATTCAAAAATCTCACGTTTGTATTTTTTGTTATCCATAAAACTTGTTTCATTGAATTACAACACTTGTCGATCTTATTCTGTCATGTTAACACTCATATGTCAATGTATCCAGCATAAAATATAATGGCAGTATAAAAATATAACAATAAATAAATAAAATAATAATCAATGGAAAAAAATAAATAATTTTTAAGCCGTGTGTCAACGTTGTATATATCAGAGAGAGAAATATGATGGTCAAGTTGATCAGAACATTGATGGATGTCAAGCACGTGTCATTTTCATTCGATTCAATTGTTAGTTTATTTTTAATTCTCAATAGACTTTGTATCGTTCAAAATGTTAAATAAAAAATATAAAAATGTAAAAAAGCTCTATTAAAATATACCCAACTTGGCTTGGTAATGAATAATTATTTCTATCGAAAAAAATTCAGTAAAATTGAAAAAAATTGTTACAAAGATAATTGTTGAAGTAGATGAAGAAGAAAAATGGAGAGATATCAGGCATTGATAAGTCTTTGGTAATTAACGGTGAAACCACCCACATACCCGAGGGATGCTGAAGGATAAAATCCGGATTGGTCCCCCGATAAAAATATCCCAAAGGAGACGAAGGGTAAGTAACAATCCCACGAACATCAGAAACGTGGCTATTTATACTCGAGAAATAATAAAAAAAAAAAAAATATCGCAAAGTGATATCAATATATTTGTCAAGAGATCGTTATCAATGATATTCGTGGAAATTTAAAAAAAAAAATACACATTCATCTCTATTCTTGTTGACAAATAATAATTTTTCTTTCAATTATTTTCATCACTCTATTCGTTTTAATTACGCAAGTAAATAATAATTTTTTTTACAATTCTCAATTCAGTTGAATAAATATTTTCAAAAATTAATTACATATTTTTTTTTAATTGAAAAATGTAATAAAAATTATCGTTTATTTTATTATTTTTCATAATAAAAAAACTATTTTGTTTTTTTTTATTTTTTTTTAAATTTTATATATAACATAGTGAGCATGTTTTGGGTAATCAGCCATAGTGCTTGTTCATGTGTGGATGTGTGTTTATGGTGTGTTTGAGTCACGCATATATATAGGTAAATCGCTAATGATATCCCCGGGGATTTTCGATGATGGCAATCATAATCCAGGACGTGAGAGTTTGCGTACTATTATAGAACTAAAAGAGAACATGAAAAATAATAATAATAATAAATAGATAGATTGAGGGATGTATATTTATCTTGTATGATTTTTTTTTATTATATTATTTTATTTTACTAGCGTGTATATTAATTGGGGTGAAAGTTTTGAGTATGAATTTTAAAATCGTTTGAGGAAAATATAGGGCTTGGTTGAATGAATTTATAAAAGTTGTTGGAGTACTTTGAGATGGTTCAATTATAAGAGCCATAAAGTTTGCATAATCAAGCAAAAGGGTATCTACTTTGTTGAATGTATCATTAAAGTTAATCAAGCTCTATCATGGTTGCCTAATATCTTTTCATCTACTTTTTAAAGTCAAAACAGAAAATTAAAAAATATTATCATCACATAGTTGGTGGTTAATAAAAAAAAATAATCAAAAAAATTTTATATCTTAAATTTCTCTTTTTCATTTTAATAATAATTTATTTATTAATATTTCAATGATGCGTGACGACTGATGGATGTTTCTTTTTTTTTTTTTTGACGAAAACTGTGACACTTTTTATCAAACAGCTTGATATTTGATCATCTAATAAATCATAAATTACCCGGTATTATAATAATAACACCTGAGTGCCTCTCTACAAAATAAATAATAAAAAAACACCATATGTGTGTGTCTGTCTTGACGTATTCACTTATCATATAAACAAATCAGTCACGCAATTGATGCGTCAAACAAAAAAAAAGCCCAGTATAAATTATTAATTTTTTATTATTCTTTGAATATAATAATAAAAATGTTAATAAATTTTAAAACAAACAAGACAAGTGTATTAATAATTTATAGCAAAAAAAATACTATTTTTTTATAAATTAAAATAATAAAAAGTCAATAATAACAAAATTTAACAATTGAAAATAAATATTTCTGGTCTATTGTCAATGATTTTCCATTATTTTACCTTCTGTGTTTTTGTTCATGCAAAAATCATACATAAAAGTCTTCCCTTCAATGCTCCAGTTATAAATAAAAAAAAAAAAGTAGAAATTTTTTTTTTTTCTTCTTTTTACTACCCTCAAAAACCCACTGGCCTTCACGACATTCTAATCAACAAATGCGTATATACCGATTACGTAAAACTGAGGGAGTCATTGTCATTGTATGTGGGTGTATATAAAATCCATACAAACATTAATGCACATTTATCCCTTTCTTTTATCTGGATAAATACAAAAACCCATAATACAACAAAAATAATAATGAAAGATGAAAGTGAGAATTCTGTGTCACTTGTCACAGTCAATTATTTCATGATTTTTTTCTTTTCTATTCCATGACAGGTCATTAAAACACACAACGTTGATTTACTAACACTAGAGCTTTTTTTCCATTTCGATTTTCCGACAAACGTTACGATTTTTCAATGAAATCAATCGGTTCTTTCGTAGGTATTTTTATATAAATTTAGTTTATCTTTTTTTTTTTTTGTTATTTAAATAATTTAGTGAGGTAATAATCTTGATGATGATCCATCTGCTGTCCACTCATCGTTTTAACATTTTCAGGGTGAATCATTTTAATGTCTGATCTACATTATGGCTTCCGTGTAACATTGAACACACGTTGTCTGTTCCGGGATATTGCTTTTACCACCTACCCTATTTTTATATATATGTATTTCCAAATTTTAGTGTTTCATATATAGTCAGCTGTTTTTAACGTGTTGCAGTTGTCAATATGAGCCTACTGCTTAATGCCATAAGGCCCATTTAATTTAATACAATTATTTCATTTATTTCATACTCATCATAATACAAACAATGAAATATCAAAATCTATACAATAAAATAATGATAATTAATGGGGTGACTTTTGAAAATTGACAGAATTATAAATTTGGATTTACTAAATTTATTTTTATTTTTTTTTCTACCCTCTGATTATTACCATTAACTTTTAGATATATATGGGCTTTTATTTTTCATTATCATATTGCTTTTATTTTTATTTATTTGATTTTCATATATTTTTTTTTCTATATATTTATTATTTCAAACTTGTTTACTCGTAACTTTGATGTCTTGAAAAGTCACTCAATCCTTTGGGAAATATAACGATATGAATTATTTTATTCATTTTTAAATAAATAAAATTTTGTTTTTTTTTTCGTTCAAGTAAAATATCCTCGAGCATTTTTTTTTTATTTTTTAAATAATATTTTTTATTTATTTTATCATATATGTAGTCTGTGTTTGATCTTATTATTTAACTAGAAATTTAAACACTCGAGGATATATATTTGTTTTGATAAATATTGGCTATTGTGGTCTTCAGGGACATTTGCAAATTGAATTTAAAAATAGGGAGAAAATACTTGAACTAAAAAATGATAATAAAAAATAAAATTTTTCCATTTTTTATGAATTTATCAAATAAATATTTATTTTGTAAAAAAACTTTTCTACTGTTTTTATCAATTGTTTATTAATATATATATTTACGTATTAATTTTTTTTCTAAAAAACAATTAAATTCATGTTATTTTTAATATTTTAAATGAATAAAAATATTGTAAAAATAATTTCTTCATCAATATGTATTCATATTAGGGGCATACTTTTTAATATATAAAAAAAAAGAGTGAAATTTTAGTGACATTTTAAATTAAATCTACGTTTGTGTAAATTGAAATACCACTGAATAAACTGATTCGTTAACCACGTTATATTACGTGGTATATATATGAGTATGAGCCAAGTCAAACATTGACATGTATGATCATATAATGTATACCCTCTTGGCAACCACCAGTCGTGCTCGTGTACGTACACTCGTCACGTTCACCATCTGGCCACGATTGGGGTTGAAACCAGAGGGGTTCAAATTGTAATGAAAACAAGAAGGGAGATTCATAACGTGGATAGATGCTCACTAAATTCAATGTTGTATCGAACAGAGAAAAAAAATAAAAAAAAATTGAAAAAAATGGAAAAGATAAAGGGTGCCAATGAGGGTTATTAGCGCATACGATATGTTTTTCTATTCTACAGATTTCTCTACTTGACTTTTATCAAAAAAAATATATACATTACTTGAAAAAAAAAAAAAAAAAAACTTCAACACCCTTTTTATTTATATTTGATTTTTCTATTATTACTATTTACTAATTATTTGCAAAACTTAATACTTTTTACCAGTTTCACCTTTCGAGTTTGTTTCTATCAAACGCCTTAAATATTAATTGAAAAAAAATCCAAAAACATTCATGAATAATTTTAAAAATAATCATTATTTAAACTAATCAAATTGCAACTTGTTATTTTTTTTTTTTTTTTTAATAAAAAGAGCTATTATTGAATTTCATCTTTTTTTATTTTTTGATATTTCTATTGTAACGGGAGAGACTGTAATCATCCCTCGATTATACTGCGTCTACAATATGCAGAAGCCTGATAAATTTTTTCGTTGGTAGGCTCTGGATATTGATAATAAAAAAATATAAAAAAAATCTATGAGTATAGTATCCGATTATTATTTAGGATAAAGACTGTACGCGAATATTAACATGAATAGGATCAAGTTTATATATCGAGAAGTCTCAGTAATGTTATCCATTGTCTGAAATTCATGATAAATCAAAATTTATTTTACCCTTTTTCTTGTTGTTTCATATTTAAATTTATAATTATTAATATTCACATATAATTTTTTTGTCTAGACATCACCTGAGTAAACTATACTTGATTGTAAAAAATTTTAAATTCAACTTAAATTCAATTTAAAATGATTCATTCTTTTAATTTTTTGCATATTCTACTTTTATTTGTATGAATGAAAGAGTCAGATTTAAATAATCTTAACAATTGTGGGCAAAACAATGTTTAAAATTTTTGGTAGTTTATATTGGTCACGTGTCGACCCATGTTCATCCGGATGTTACGATTTTCTGGTATTTAGTTTAGCTCTTTTACCCAACAATTCATTCACAAGAATTAAAAATAATAATAAAATTATGGGCGTTTATAACACCCTCCATCATAATAAACAAAAAAAATGTAAATAAAATTTATAAATTTTTCTAAACATTCGTAAAAACAGTTTAGACGATGATAGAATTTTTTTTTTTTTTTATGGATGATTTGTTTCTATTGAGAGATGAGAACTGGGTCGCAAAGTATAATGACAATAACATTGTCTATGTCGGCCATAAATTCCAAATGTTATTTAACCTATTTTTATAAATTTATATGAAAATTCTAAAACTAGACAGGAGTGGCCAGTTGTGTTGGACAACAATGAGGTCAAACAGACAATAAACATGAATAAATGTACCCAGTGACCGTATCAAGGTTCTTTAAAATTATTTTCAAAAGAAGAAAAAAATAATAATAATAAATAAATTCGTATAGAAATAGAAAAATTGAATGTTAAAAATTATCATTTTCATTATCAATTTATTTTGTTTAAATAAATTGATATTATGGTGAAGAAAAATAATCAAGATGATTGACTGACATGAAAAATATAAATAGACAAAAAAAAACAAGTAAAATATCAATTATGATAATGGAATTGTGAATATTTGACTGTTTTATTGTTTTTTTATGAAGAAAAATTGATTATCATTTTTTGTTTGACTTGTATAGCATGAAAATAAAATGATAAATAATCAAGTTGATGATAAATCAAATGTTGACTTGAAAAAATTTTGAATTTAAAAAAATATCTATATGACAATGATGATGCTGATGATGACATTGGTTTTCTGTTTGTCTATCGAATTTTATATGAATCCAATCCATCAAGGCAGTGAAAAGTCGACAAATGTGTGGATAATATTTCTGAGTGAAACACGCCCTTTATTTATTATTATTATTATTATTTATAGAGAGAAGACCATGTGAGCTTGTAGTAGGTGAACCGCCGCTGGAATGAACAATCCACTCATCAATGTTCACGTGTTATGGCACGTGGCTAAAGTGTGCCCAGGACAACTGGTGCCATGAAAAGTCTTCACCATGTGCAACCCCCCCGATTGAAAGTAAAATAAAAAAAAAAAATTCTCAACGAGTTTGATGCATTGTAACAACTATTTTTAATGCATGAAAAAAAACGCCTTTTTGCAATCTTCTCATTGCAAATTGAAAAAAATCTTTAATGGTTTCTTAAAAGAGATCAAATATGGGTGTGGATTTTTTTTTTATGCTGATAAATCGTGTCTGATTTGTTATAGAAAATAGTAATTGTTGCTTTAGAAATTATTATAAATATTTTTTTTTTATCATAAGTGCTTTGAAAATAAATTAGAAATTCTATTTTTTTTTTTTCATCTGAGTATTACTAGGAGAAAAAAAAATGTCTGATGATCCTTGAAATAAAGATTGCCAAATGACAATTAGAATATCACTTTTAGTTTTTTTTTGTGTACTTTAAGCTTTGAAGAATAATTTATAAAAAGTCGACGAGATGAAAGATGAAAGTGTAATTGCCCGCATCGTTTGAAGTATTAAAAAAAAAAATGTATATCATGTGCAATAAACATCTAGCTTTTGTTAAATATACAGTGATACTAGGTACTAATCGGGTGTCACATACAATGTATCATTGTATATTTAACTCAAGAGGTACGTGACCAACTGCCACACAGATATAAATATCAAGCTTTTCAATGGACAACCATAGGTGAATCTCACAACTGTCCATATGGGTCCAGATTTGATCCTTTTATTTACTCCATATATCTCAATTTTTTTTATATTTATTTTTTTGACTCTACAAGTGGCACATTAAACTGATATAAATATTCTCGCATGAATAATTAAACTTAAATCCAACTTAATAAATTTATTCTTTGCATATAAAAATAAAGAATAAAATTATATATTTTAAATTTAAATTTCAACAAAAAAAAAAATCAAAATTAAAAACTCACATTCATCTGGAATTGGTGATTGATTCAATGTGTTGGATTTCTGTTCTAAAACAAAACAATTAAATAATAAAAAAATAAAAAAAACCATAAAATAATAATGTAAAAAATAAAATTATAATAAAATGAGTTAAAAAATTATTGTAAAATTATTTTAGCTGTTTTAATTTGTTGATAAATAATTTTTTGATATTATTGAATTAGTATTTGATGTTTGTATGACGTTTAGTTCCCATCAAGAAGTATTTAATCCGACGGGAAACATGAGTTTATAACAACAATGTATATTCAATTGCTTCAGGCCAACCACGCATATAAAATATTTTAACCACATGTGTTTTGTTCGATACATAATATCTATATATATGTAAGCATAATAGTTATATTGTATATGTAAACTGATTACGTGTTATATATGATTATGTTACGCAAACAACATGAGTAGAGGTCACGTGGCAACGTCAAAGTGAAGTACTGGCTTTCAATATAAACTGTGGAACACAACACGCCTCTCTTTTAACCCTCATCTGTACATACATATATTTTTAATGTATCATTTTTGGTTTTTGCTCAATTTTTTTTGGGTTAAATACTACCCTTGGGCCTGTTCCCACGCATCTATGTAATTTTTTTCTATTTTTTTTTTCAATTCTGTATATGTAGAAAATTTATCAATAGATTATTTGGATTTACCAGTTTTAGATTACTGGGATTAATTTATTTGTCATATAGAAAATGAAACAGGATATATTTGGATTACATAGAAAATATATATGGAAAAATTTTACTTCAAATCAACGAAAGTTTTAATTTAATTTTGCAAAAAGTATAATGTAAATATATTAATTATTTTTGAAAATATATCAAAAGAGATTTGGTTTGTAATAATGAAAATTTTAATAATCAGTATAAATAAAATATGTTTTTGTTTTTTATAATAATAATTGATAGTGGTTTTGTGTGATGAGAAACGTCAAGGACAATTGTCCAATGTTGTTGGACTTTCATCATAAAATATCGAAGTTAGATTGATAATATTTATGTCTGTGTTATACAGGGTTTTGAATAACAACTAAATAATATAAAAAAAGAAATTAAAAATTTCTTTTTTTTTTTTATATTATTTATCTCGTCTGTCAACTGTTAGACTGTCACCTTGAACTGCAATTGCCGACACAATCGTTATTATTATCAACAAGATTAAATGATTTTATTGCATTCGATTTATCTATGTGATATATTAATAAACAAAAGTAATTATTATTCAAAGAAAATTATAATTTAGTGTTTTTCTAACAATTACCTAACAAAAAAAATTTCTTTTTAAATCTTTACGATTTTTTTTTTAGTATTATTTTTATTTTATCTTATCAAACTTGACTACTTGACATTTTATTAATCTGAATTCTGTTTTTAATGTTTTTTTTTATTTAAAAAATTTAATGTTTGTTTTTTAAATTTTTTTTTCAATAAATTACATTATAATCTTAAAATCAATGAGAAAATAAATAAAATAAATTGACAAGTTTTGATTTTTTTTGGTATCGGTCAAATTCTCACGGATATATGATAAAAAACAATAATAAAAAGTTACATCGATCAAAGTCCAAGTGCCTCTAAAAATTATTTGCATGCTTGAATGAAAATATTATAAAAAAAAAATTCAAATAATATGTAATTTGATATTATTTTGACCTATATTTCTCTAAAAATATTAACCAAGCTATTGACTTTAAGGGATGCTAGTTATGGTTAACTAAAAAATGTTTGACAAAGAAAAAATATTGGAATGAAAAAAAATATATCCTCGATCCCCCCGAACTATATTTAACCCAATTTTAATCCTGTCAATTAAAACACAGTTAAACAATTATTTAAGTAATAAAACAATTTACTATAATTAATATTTTTATTTTCACCAATTTGTTTCAATAAAACTCGGTAAAATAGAATCGCATTTGTCATATATAAAAACGAAAAGAAAGAAAAAATTAAATAATATCAATTTTTTTTCAATATAACAATTATTTATATTTAAAAAAATTTATCTTGGGCGTTATCAAATCCGCCATTTTATTTTCACCCTTGTATATAACTGTGAACAACCCTCAATACTCAACCAACCCCTGAATCCAAATCCACATAACCAGTACATATCGTTGCCAGCCAACTCGTGGTTCTAAAAAAAATTTTTATATAAATTTATACTATTGCCCAAGTGAATAACAAATCAAAATTCAATATGAAATTTTTTCTATTCTTTCATCAAATTATAAATATTATTTTTACATAAAAAAAGCAAGTTTAGCATATGACTTTTCATCACAATCGATCACTTATGACAGTGTCATTGAAGCTGACTCGATACCAAAAAATAATTACACTAAACGTTTGATAAATAAAAAAAATCAATATAAAGAAGAATAAGGTCATCAAAAGTTTCTTGTTTTCGTCAATTTTTCAATGACCCAATACGTTGTTGTTTATTTTTTTGTAAATTGCCATTAACATTGATGAATTTGGTCTCTTTTTTTCATGTTTAAATTAGCAAAGTAAATTTTTGTTTTTCATTGTGATGTAATATTTTAAAAGTTATGTGGATTTTTTTTTCCTTCTTCTTTATGTTGTATGTTATTTATTTTAATAATTTTTGCTGCTTATTTATTTGTATTTTTTTTTTTATGGTGGATTTGACTATTGGATCTTGAACGCATCCCCATAATGTGTATATCGTGCTGGAAGCAATATCGTATTGATTGCAGGCTTTGCCGTGCCCTCGAGAACACATTACATGATTAAACCAAGCAAAAGCAGAAACATGAGAATACAATAATGCCACAGCCTTTTACACACCACTTTAACATATTAAATTATTCCAACAATTGTCGCTGTGTTTTAAAAATAACATAAATACGCACAGTAAAAATAAAGGTCTAAAAATTCTAAATCAATAATTTATCATTTATCACATAAAAAGCATATAATTCATAAACAAAAAATGGATAAAAAATGTAAATTTATTCTCATCAAATAAATGTAAAATAAAGTATAAATAATTTTTTTTAATTTTTGTAAAAATCCTTTTTATTTTTGGATCTCATTCCGTCAACGAGATCAGAGTATATTTTCTCTTTGTCAATGCCGACAACGCCATTCCATCAGACTTTTGACCATCAGCAAAGACAAAATAAAAATCCATCAGTTTAACCGGAGTCCAAGTTTATTTATTTATATCTTTTTTTTAACTTCTTTTTCATTGATGAAACGCGCGCGCGACTAAATTCCACGCTCTCATTTATATATCGACTAAAATATAAATTTTATATATCAAAATTATTTCTCAGTAAAAAGAAAAATAATAATGAAAATTTAAATCAATATATATTATTTTCTATCAATTAATTGGAAAAACGAAATTTAAAAAAGAAATAAAAATTATTTCCTCTTAAAATTATCAAAACCGGATGTGCAAAATAATTGAATTAAATATAAACAGATGGAAAATCATGAATATATTTTTGAAAATATAAATTTATATTTTAATATTTTCTTGATTAATAATAGATTGACATTATCAATAAATTATAAATAATAATTTGTAATATATAAAATAGAATAATATGAATGAAAATGCATTTAAAAATAAAAAAGTTTTTCCGTACATTCCATTATCATGTAGAGTTAAAATTATTAATCAAGTCAATTTAAAGGTGGTAGAACTAAGTGCAAGTTATATTTGCCTCGTCTCTTCTTCATGTCTTATATATGTTCCATATTGATTGCATAATTAAACGACCCTTTCGACCTTGCTCCACTCACCGAGATTGCGATAATTAATAAGTCACAATTGGACAGGTGAATGTCTCTGTGATTTTTAAAATTAAATATCATTCGTACATCCGTACATGTCTGTCAGTCGTTAAACGTGCCACTGGAGCAAAGGTCTGACATATTTATTATTTATATTTATTAAAAATTTAATTTCTATTATTACCAAAAAATAAAATACAAAAACCATTTATTTTTTATCAATTAAAAAATAATTATTATCTTGGAAAAAGATAAATTATCAATATATTTTTGTTTAAAAAAACAAAAAACTTTTTAATAATTTTATTTCTTTGAAAAGAATATATTTTTTTTTTATCATTTCATGATATTAACACACACTTGTTACTGAATTTTTCATCACACGAGTGTATAAGCTTTTTTTTTTTATATTTTATTTATTTTTTTTGTTTCAATTTGAGTAGTGTTTCTAGTGCACTTGTAAGGTATGCATTATAAACGACTTACAATCTGTTGCATGTGTACACACACAGGCATCCACATAAACACAAATAAAATAAATTATATATATTTAAAAGACACTAAACTATATTATTAATATTTTTTTGATATTTACTTAATTTTTCATTTAGCTTTAATCGTCAATATATATTTTATATTTATTGATAAGACCTGTATTAATATGTATAAATATTTATTTAATCTCAACGTATGGTCGTCCGATTTGTTATCATTTTCCAATGAGGACTGGTCAAATTGTAGCACGTGAACACGTTTATAAAAAAAAATTAAAAAATTAAAAGTTTTAAATCAGTTGAATTCAAGTTCTAAAGTCGAATTTAATGACATAATAAAAATAAATTTAAATAATTATAATATTAATTTGTTTTTTTTTTTAAATTTTCGTTTTTTATTCTTTCAAATATGTATATTATTTTTCTATTTAAAATACAATTCATTAGAAATATGTAGAATTTTTTTTTCATCAACGTTAACATGGATAAAAATTGAAAAAAAAATTTACTTACCCTCAAGGTTTTTATTTCTGGCAAGTAGTGCAAGTAGAACATCAGAATTTGGTGGTACATCAGACATATCATTGTTGTCATGACAATGTGATGGTGGCTGTATACTATTGCCAAGTATTGAAATATTTGCAGGTACTGATGATAATGATAAAGATGATGATGATGATGTTGGTGGTAGTGGCAGTGGTGGCGGTGGCGGTGGTGGTGCTTGTGATAATGTCGGAGGTAATGATGGTGGTAGTTGTGGTCTGGGCATAATAATAGGTCCAGATGTCAGTGAAGCTAAACCACCAACAGAATGATGAGAATTATGTATTTGTTGTCCATTTGATGATGATGACATTGATAAATCAACACCACCAAGTAAAACTGGTCTACAACTACCACCACCTCCACCACCTACTCCATTTTGCACCGCCGGGAGGATACCACGACCTCCCGGCAATGGTGCATATGGCAAATACAGCTCCAGTCTTGAGTTTTTTTTTTAAATCAAAATTATTGTTTAAATTGTTTAAATTGCTGTTATTGTTTTTTATTTTTTTCAACACAAAAATTCACTTGATTTTTAATTATTTGTCTTTTTTTTCAACAACACCAATCACTGATCAAATGTTTATATTTAAAACGTTAATGATAAATTGATAATAATTATACCATATGTTATCAAATAAATAAATTTTAAATATATATTATTGATAAAAATTAAAATAAAAATAATAAACAAATAATTTGTTTATATATTTTTATAAATTTCAAGAATCTCTCACTTTTTATATTCCTTTTTTCTACTTTTTTTCATCATTGAATCAAATCTATTTTTTTCAATCCACGTAAGCATTTTAAATTTTTTTTAAAACTTATATAATGATTTTTTTTATTTTTCGATTAATAGGTAAACTCGACAGTTTTGAAAAGACACGTCCGATCTGGCCCAGTGTCAATCGCGTACTCATGTAAAATAAACGATGAATTGTGTGGTGAGGATTCCGTCGGCTTATCACCAGCCTCCGTTCGACAGACAGTTTATCTTGACCATAACCTCGGCTATGAGCATATCATATTATATATATGTATTTTATTTATTTATATTTTTTAAAAATTTAAATACTAAAGTCACTGTCGCACAATCAATTCACTTGGAAAAAAATAACATAAAAGCGTTTAAATGAAATTTGTATAAATTATTTATCAAAAATTATATATATTGTTATATAAATATATATTTTTTTAAATTTAAAATTGATTGTGAGTCTTCAAGATCACCAATGGATCTGTGATGATTTTAGTCGCGGTATCTTGGTCAAAGATCCCAAAACAACAATCGAGTTTTGTGATCAGTGGCAATGTGTTTTTACACGCGTGTCGATGGTAATCCAGGGGGGTCCCCCATTTCATGGGTTCCATGATGTAAATCTCATCTTGATGCACATATACACATAAACATTTGATCACATATACTTTGTCTTTTTCTTATTGTGTTGCTTTCTCAGCTAAAATTTGCACAAACTTTAGCAAAAACAAAATTTAAAAAACAAATAATATAACAGTGATTTTATATATATATATATATTTCTATTTTTTTATGTCAAAAACAAGATGAAACATTAAGAAAGATAGAAAGACTTTCGCGAATGGAAAAAGTGCTGGATTTTTAAAACTTAGTAGACGCTCCTTTTGCGGATTCTTTTTCTTAGCCGCGCAAGAAGACCGCCGGCACGTAAGAAACAAGTCCGGATTCCGTGACTTGGACGATGTCGATACACGATTGAAACCATTCGACTCTTATTTTTATTTATTTTATATTTTTTATTTAATTTTTTAGCTATAAATTATATATATAATTTTTTTATCTAAAAAAAATATATTTCACTATTTTATAAATATATTTTTATTGTTTTTTATTTATTAAAATTATTGATTGTCATTTTATATATATATTTTCTTCAATTTTATTTTTAAAAAATGTGCACTTAATAAAGAGACAACTGTGAGGTGCGATTTGATTAGCGGATGCCGGAAAACTATGGCCGGATATGAAAAGGTATACCAGCAAAACCAAGCTAAAATTTTATATACCATAAAGTGACAAGGCTATAGTAAGAGTTAAAATAGAGATGGAAATTGTTACGAGTGAACAAGTTGAATACTTGAATATATATATTTATTGTGAGTATCTCCCTACTTCTATTTTCCTCTACCAACCCCTGTGTTAGACTGAGGTTCTATGGTTATATTGGTGGGGAAAATAACTGCGAGAGACACCCCCAACTTTATCTACCACTATCACAAGGGGATGATTTTATATGCGACTGCGCGAAGACGTTTGCCCTCGATATTATCATAGAGGGTGATTTTTTCGAATTTCGAAAAAAACTTTCAAGAGGATGAAGAATTTTTTCTTTATGAATTATCGACAGCTTTTTATATTTTTTATTGAAGAATTAACGATTTAAGTCAATACCAATTTTTTTTTCAAATGAAATTAATGTGATTTTTTCGAAATATACCTGCGTGCGTCATCGAGACATTAATTGACGTCAATAAATAGTTGCTGTATAAAGATTATAGAGTAAAATGATGATATTTGATGATTGATTTTCAATATCTATTTGCTCATATAAATTTTCAGATGTTTATATTGTCATACAACAGAATTCACGAGCAAACAATGTATTTCATTATTTTTTTTTTATTATTTATGAGTGTGTAAAACAAACCAATACAACTGTCAATAAAATGTAAATATATAATTAAATAAATAAAGAAAAATATATTAATTGAAAAAGCTCTCGAAATAATGTCAAAAAAAAAAAAGTTTTTCATAAGCAGTTCGGTTGCTGTAATTTATTTGTTTTTAAAAATATTTTTGAGTTTTTTTTTGGTGACAAATAATAGCCAGTGGTTAAAAGATGTAGCAAAAAAAAATTATCCAATGGCACCGTGGCTTAGTTGGTTAAAGCGCCTGTCTAGTAAACAGGAGATCGGGAGTTCGAATCTCCCCGGGGCCTCATTCTCAAGGGATGTTTAATTTTTACACTTGAAATACGACATATTTTTTTGTCACCAATTATGTATAATTATTTCTATAGTATTTTTATCATCTGATTGTTCAACTTATAATGATGTCAAAGCTCTCAACTAAACTGTACATACAAATGAAAAAAAAAATGCTTAAACTTTTTCAATAATGAAAGCTCAAGTAATATCTTGGAGTTTTTAGATGTTAAAGTTGATGGAAGTTTGTTTTAAAAGTTATTCGACTTCAGTGGGCGTTAACCACAAGTATTTCAACAACTTTTTTTTCTAAGCTTTACTTGTGCGGTTCAAAATTTTTAACCTTAAACAGTAAAAGTTAAATATTCATATCGTAATTTACGCTGGTTGGCAGATGAAATATATTCAACTAAAATAAATAAAAGCATTTATTCGTAACTTATTCCAAGAATTGAGATATATTTTATAAATTTTCAAAGATTAAAAATTATTTTTGTACAATTAATAAATCAATATTAATAATATCAATCATAATTAGTTGATATCACAATCATCATCTTGATTAAAATATAAATATCAAAGTAATCAACATAGACAATTGAAAATTATGTCATACAAATGTATTTTTAAATTTCAATCATATTTCCTTTGACATGTAACAGTAAATTAAGATTAAAAAATTAACTGATTGAAAAACAATCAACTGATTTTCTCAGTTTTAAATTATTAATAAACTTGATAAATAAAGAATAATATTGTCGTATATAAATATACATTTGATAAAACTTGATGTATAAATAAAATTAACAATCAGTTAACTGGTAAACCCCTATGAAATTCAATTGTCTTGATATCATTTATAAATATATTTTACTCGTGTTTTTATCACCCCCTATATTTTCATCCCTATATATTCTCAAGTTTTTTTTGTTACTATTAGGGTGTCAATTAAATTATATCATCTATATGTATATATGCCAATAATAAAAGGGTCAACTTGACTCTTAAATAAAATTATTATTTATCAATTATCACACTTGATCAAAATGAATTACTTAATTGCATTAAACATCGATAATTTTAAATTGACAAAAATATTTTATATAAAATGTTGATTAAAAGTGGAAAATGGCTAAATCGATTTCTCTATTTTGTCCAGATGAATTCATCTGAATTCTTGGTCAATGATAATCGTCAACAGCCCCCATGTTCTGAATTCAAATGATCATCGAAATGATCATAGGTATAACTTTTATTCATTGCTTCTGATCATTGCTAACGATAATTGTAGATTATACCGAGCATTTGCCATCTGGCGTTAAACTTGGATTGTATATATATACTGCAGTATACACATGATCACGATCACATACACCCTAGAAGTTACTTACTTTACTTGGACCCCATCATCATAAAACCCCACATGAATTTCAATTTCAATTCAGCAACAAAAAATAAAATAAAAAAAAACTTGGTACTTGAAAGACTTGAAAACTTTTTTTTTTTATTTTCCAAATAATAATTTTATCTATTTTTTTATTGTAATTATTAAAGCAAATAATTTTATGTCACTTAAGTTTGGTGGATGGTGACACATTATAAATGGTCTTAATTCAAGGGATATACATTTAATTTGGCAAGTATCCAATTGGCACGATCAACTATCTCATATACACTGGATAAATAAAAGAATAAATTTCCCTTTTTCTATTAAAGTATTTTACAGATTTACTGTATATTCAGTAGGATTTTATGGTTTACATGTTTGGCATTGTATACTGCAGGTGGCTATCAAACCTACCACATGTGAGTTATATTATTCTGATCATAGAATGTGTGTGCAATATGGATTAACCAAAATTATCTAGCCTTGAATGTGGTATGATGTAATATGTGCGGTTCTATATATCACCCTTGAGTATTTTATATCCTTAAATAAACACTTTTTGGTAATCTTTATTTTTATCCTTTCTATCCATCATTTACGTAAATTTGGAGTCACAGATGGAGGATTTTTCAGCAATAAATTTCGTTATAATGAATCATTTTTATCGACACTTTTTAATAATAAAAAATAAACATTATTTTCCAGTTAAATTGAAAGGTTTTTATAGAAATTAATTATAATTGTTAGGAAAGTTTTTTTATATGTGCCTTCACAGCGAGAAATTAATAGAAATAAAAAAAACAGCCAACAATTTAATTTGTGTTATGATATGAAACCTTTTGCTGCTTAGATCCTACTGTGTTGTGACCTTTTTATTTTTATTCACGTTATCTCAACGTGTTTGAGAAGGAAATTACTCAATATATATTGTGTAAATAAATTGACTTGATAATTGACTAAATTAACACGACATAATTACTTTGAATTGTATTTAAAAAAAATAACGAGGGGCAGATGGGTGGAAAATTTCCTCAGATATATTACATAAACAAAATGGAAATTGTCTGGATTAACACGTCATAACTAGTTGATAGTATTTAAAATGAACTTGAAAAATGCTAAATTTAAAAAAAAAAATATTACAAATGAGGGAGCACCCGGGTTTGAACCGGGGACAAATAGATTTGCAGTCTACTGCTCTACCACTGAGCTATGCCCCCTATTTTTTTTTTTTTCAAAAAAAAGTTTATTTAATGAATTTGAATAAATAAATTTAAATAAATAAAATACACATGACAATTGTTTCGATTAACATGTCATAATTACTTTATAGTATTCAAGTTGCATTAAAATTAATAAAAAATAATAAAAAAAAATAAATCAGATGAGGGAGCACCCGGGTTTGAACCGGGGACAAATAGATTTGCAGTCTACTGCTCTACCACTGAGCTATGCCCCCAATAAGTTACCATCCTCACTCAACGAACACTACAAGTTTAACAAGAATAATATTCCTCATTTTAAAAAAAAAAAAAAAAAAAAAAAAAAAAAAAAAAAAAAAAAAAAAAAAAAAAAAAAAAAAAAAAAAAAAAAAAAAAAAAAAAAAAAAAAAAAAAAGAATACAAATTCACGTTGCTAAATATTATAAATAATAAATTAAAAAAAATAATATTTTCAACTCATCCCTACTGTACTCTATGTCTAACTATAAATTTATACGTGTATTTATTTGGTACAATTCATTGAGCTTCAAGTCAAAGTTGATGCAATAGAATTATCCAGCTCATTAAACTTTATTGGACATATAAATTTTTATCGGTCTTTTCAATTGACAAACTTGCTGTCTTCCCCTTGGATGAAACGTTGAGTGAAAGGGTGTGAGTATAAAATAACTTGTAAAATTATCTATTTATCAAAATATAAATTATAAAACAACGAAAAAAAAAAACTTCAAACTAAAAATTAATCTTCCCTTTAAAAACACGAATAAAAAAATAAAATGATTGTATGTTGTTGAACAAATAAACCAGAAGCTTATACCTCCTGTTTTACTTGGGCATGCATCGACAACAGGTATGATAATATATAACCAGACCACCTAGTGACTATATGACACTGCCATATGCCACCAAGTCTAAAGCCCACATGGCTATATATTTTTCAAAACATAATATACCATTGATTATTAAAACTACTAAAATACAAGTCCATAAAATTTTATGCAAACTCATTGATAATATCAAAGTCATTTTTTTAAATTCAATAATAATAACAAGAATGTGTCTAGTTGAAATATCAGTTGAACAGGTTAAATGTGTTGCTGAGGTAAATGAATAATTGTTGACAGAAAAATAAATAATGTTAAAGACGATCAGAGACAATGAGAAAGACATGCATAGATAAATAAATATCCCCATCGAAATAAACATTCAAGATCATACAATTAATCAACATAAACAGAAACAGCCAAACAATGAATAAAGACCCCTTTTTATTGACCCCCGCGCCTACTGCCACCCCCCAATGTTACTGCCTTCTGTCAATAAATAAATCTTATCCCGCAGTGAGAGACACCCTACGTAACTCCTCATTTTTATACTAAAAAATATTCATTACATCAATATATTTATCTTTGTTTTTTACAAATGACATTATTTTGAATAATTTTTCATTGAAAAAACAGTATAAAATAAAAATTATGTATTTGTAATATGTAACTGTTGGAAAATTGACAGAACGACAGATGAATTGTTTGTTATATTCAGCTTCTCTCTACAAATCCATCTGGGTTCAAGCCAAAACAAAAAAAAAATTGTTTAAAAAAAAATAATATATAGATAGTGCTAGAGTTATTCCCTGTTTGGTTCTCGCTTTCCATTCTTGTCGCGAATTAATCCATCAAACTACTCCCATCATGCACACACACACCCTGTTTTTTGAATTTCTCTTCATTTTCAGTCATTTTCTAAACGGGATGAAAACATATTAAAATTTCAAAGTGCACACTGATTTATACTTTTCAATTGATTTGGTTTTCCTACAGGAAATTTTTCATTTTGACTTTATCGGATATAATAGTCCAAATCTGGTTTATGTTTGAGTTAATTTATGACCCAGCTTGCGCTAGGTACCAAAAAAATTGAGTATAGACTCATCAATTGTTCCCCTCCACGGAAATCTTTAGTAAAAGGCGAAAGATTTACACGGTTGTTGAAGGGAAACCAGAGTAACGTTTGTCTATTTTTTCTGGCACCTATAATTGTCAAGGTAAAAATTCAGGTGTGAGAATTTTGATGAAAACTATCCCTCTAGCGGTTTTTTTCAAAAATTAATCTATTTAAACAGCCCTTGGGTTTTAATACGCACAATAACATAAATTTAATATTCAAATAAATTTTATCTTAACCGAATATTATAAATATTAATGTATAGCAATTTTGTTGATATAAAAAAAATCAATGACGCAGGTAAGAATAAATATTGTTTGAGTAACTCAATGACTCAATGATTTTCCATAATGAATTGAGTATTTTAAATATTTAAAAACTGTCGTATTAAAAATCATATAAATCATTGAATCAGAATAAATTAAACAGATGTACAATATTTTTTTAAAGAGGTAAAAATAACATAATTTATTTCCAGTCAATAAAATAAGTGTAAATTCAATTAATATTGTTCCATTTTTTATAATCTACACAGGTGCAAGATAAAAAATTGTGCGCATTTATTCTATTGCGATGTATATTTTATTCTAAAAATTATTAAATAAATATTACATTTTTTAAAAAAAGTAAATAAATTTAAATGCAATTACCGAGTTTAGTTAAATTTTTTTATAAGTTTTAATAACCGTATTAAAATTATCAGAGGTTTTTCAAGTCATATAATTTTTAGGATTGTCTATTCAACGATCTACAATCAATCGATAAGTCAATAAATGAATTTCGTTGTTTAGATTAATAGACATAATAGACACATTAAAGTTTCTGATATGAACTGTTTATAGGCTATGTGTTACTTTTTGAACTAATTAATGACCCGGCTTACGCCAGGCACACAAAAAATTGAGTATAGACTCATCAATTGTTCTCCTCCACGGAAATCTTTAGTAAAAGGCGAAAGATTTAAACGTGTGTTGAAGGAAAACCAGAGTAACGCTTAGATCAAAAATCAAGCTTTATATTCATCCTATTCTGCTATATCACATGGGAGAAAAATGAGACATCTATTAGCACTGTTAGAACTACGTTACGCGAACTAAACTAAGAAGAATATCGTTGCTCTGTCCTTTTATCTTTTCTCTTTGTTATTTTACCTTTCTCTTTTTATTATTATCTTGTCTCTATATTTTCCTGTCCACATACCTGTATAAACCTTATTTTTAAAAAACAATCTTTCAGTCTTTCCGCATTTTCATGTCAAATAATTCAAATATAATTCATCTCAAAAATGAATAAAAAAATGAAATAATATTTTTTAATCTATTCAATTATGATAAGTGATTTTCAAATCACTAAAATGTCAAATAACAATTTTCTCTTGGCTTAATCATATCTTAATTTTACCAATAATATATGTGTCTCAAATTTTATCTCATCTTGTGAAATAAATTATTAAAATCACGTCATCACTGTATCAATGTAATTATCATGAATAATTAAAAAATTCGTAAGTTAATAACGTTCTGAAGTTATTCACATGACACGCTAACCTGAGAATCATATTTGCATTCATGATAACTTTGTTATGTTCAGCGATAAAATCCATTGAGAATTTGAAAATTCATTCACTAAAATTTACATTCAACCTTAGAATAATCTATTCATCCAAACCGTATAAAAAATAGTTTTTTTTTTTTCAAATAAAACCAATCAGTGTCTGTATTGTTTAACTATTAATTACATTCAAAAAATTATCCAAAAAAATAGACAAACAAGTAGATATTTTCGAAAATTAATATAACAATTGTTTATATATTGCAAAATTTTTTTTTCTATTATTATTGTTATGATGATTTGATATTTTTATTATTTATTTATATTTTTTTATAAAAAAATAAAAGGGCTATATGAGTTTGTATATCGCATGTTGAGTTTATAGGTACAGAGAGCGTAGGATCAATATACGCGATGACATAGCGAAAGCTCATCTTGAAGCACCGCCCAACTTGGACGATTTGTCCAATGGACTGGCTTTTCTCTTCAGCATCTGACCAATGATAAAGCTACATTGATTTTTCGCGCGCTTTATTTTTTTATATTTTTTTTTGCTAAAATGTGAATTTCTTCGCGCCGCTAACGGGAGGGCAAAAAGAAATATAGGATAAGGCACCGAGGGGTAAACGAACCTCGCCAAATTTTTTTTTTTTTGGATCCACTGTTATCGGCTGTCATATTGGTTTTTTTTTTTCTTTTTTTCAAATGACTTGAGTTAAAAATTAATATACAAGTCTGAATTCTAAAGGTTTAGATTTTTTTTATTTATTTTTTCCATCTTTTTTTTTTTTTCGAGATTTTAATCACCAACTTTGTCATCAGAGTGTAACACCAACCGATTTCACGGTCACAGACCGGAATGAAAATGAAAAAAAAAAAGCCTCGAATTTTATCAACAAAAAAAATATATAAATATGAAATTGTTAATAAAGGATTTTTCATTTTTAATAAATATTTACTTTTATTTTCAGATTGAAATATCACGGGAATATGTTTTTTTTATGGGCAAACTGAACGCACATATTTTATATTTCATAAACACACCGAGTGGATAGCAATCTTAACATCAAACAGAAAACGTAATTTACACAAGTTTAAAATTCTCTAGCAAGATTGCAAACCGAGTAGTTTATATAACAGAATATCTATATACATACTACTCCATCTATAACAACCTTCACATATATATTTATCTCGAAATGTTGATAAATTTTCAATGAGCATATACGCGTATATATGCAAGCGAGCTTTTTCAATTTTAACACAGAGAATTTGTTATAAATTATACCAGTAAATTGAATAAAGAAATACATTATTTGATTCTATCATTAATTAATATCATAGAAAGCTTTGATTCTTGAATTTTTACACTGATTCAACATTTCAAACGAAATGCAAATAATAATTGAAAATATAAGCTAAAAGAATATCCATTTTTTAAAACCATTATTATTCAACAAAAAAAAATTTTTTTATATAAAATTTATCAATTTAAAAATTTAACAGTTCATTATGAATTTAATTGGGTTAAAAAAAAAATTATTTTATTTATTAAATTAACTTTAAAAAAAAAAAAACTAGAAACCTTGATGGTTGTATTAAATAAAAGTACAGTTAAATTTTTTATTGATATTTTTCACACTTTGTTGATCATATTGCTTCATTTTTTAAAAACAAAACCGCAATGGCCATGAACAGAATAAAAGAAAATTTATTTAAAAAAGCTATTGTTTTATTAAATTTAATAATAAAAATGGAAAAAAATATATAAAGTTTACAAGTGCTAAGGCACATTTATGTGCTGTATATGAATTCAAAATGTAAACCCCTTTTTATGTTGAAAATCACGTATTTTCATATCGCAAAAATATATATATAGTCTTATGATTCAAGCATAAGACATGCATATGCATAAATATACCATTTGTTTGAATAATAAAGAAATAATTTTTTACGTTTGTACGTGTCAGACAGCAGGGTCAAAAATATATCACCGCAAATTTTTTTTCTCTATTTTTAAACCTCTTTTCCACCCACCCAAGTTTCTCCTAAAGTCCATTTACGAGAATTTTCATTTACGAGTTAAATTATCCAATGAAAAAGTTCTGACTTTATGGCTGACACTGTCGTCAAAAATAAAAAAAAATAATATAAAAAATACAAATCTCATCATCACGATTATCATTAAACTTTATTTTTATATAAAAAAAAAATTGTTAATAATTTATTAGATAAAAATTTAAACATTTAAAACAATTTCTTTTCATTGAAATGAATTAAAATATTTATTTATTCATAGATATATTATCTTTTTGATATTCGCATATTAATCAAGTGATAAAATCAAGATTTAGTCAGACATTAAAACCATCATTACTCCGCATGGTAAAAAATAATTTTTTTCATCAAGTATAATTAAATTAAATTGTAATAATCAAACTGTCCAATCTGTTGGCGTACAATTTTGCTTTTAACCAATGGTGGTAACAAATGGTCATAAAAGTAACACGACAATTCCAATTTTCTCAAAGCAACCGCACCATATTCCTTGTCTCATTCTTGTGAAATACCGATTCTACTATCTGCTGACTCGACAATTCCGGCTCCAATAATAACCAAAAAATTTAATTCTATCAAAATCATCAGACAATAAAATAAATAATAAACTTTTTTTTGTTCTTTTTATATTTTCATTCATCCCTTATACTCGAGCATATATTTTTTATTTTCATCAACACGAAAATATCAATTTTTTTTTCATTTTCGCATCAAAGTCATACATACAAAAGCTGCGCATCGTTAAAAAAGTAAAACGAAAAAAATAGTATAAAAAAAAAAAGATGATAATAAAATTCAACGAAGCGTTATCTTATCACTGTGAATAAAAAGAATAATGCTTTGACACGCGCATATAGCGGCAAGTTCATCGGGCACTACGAATTGCACTTTCGTGTTTTATATATTTTTTTTTATCTTCTCTTTTGCAAATCGTTCAAAGAGGTGGGGTGTTAGATACTCGTCGGGATGCAGTACAAAGTAAAAAAAAAAAAATAGTAAAAAATATATAAATATAAAGTCAAAAGAGAAATGAAAAATAAGAAATAAAAAAGTTGATGAGAAAGATGAAAAATAAAAAATATAGTGAAAGTGTTTGATGGGTGGTGAGAATGAAAAAGCAGAAAAGAGAAAAGCTCACGAGATCGTCGTAAATTTACAGAGAATATAACACGAAACTAAAATATATAGAGGTGGCTAAATTTTGCATATGTCATCTTTTATCTTTTATTACTTTATCTTTGTCTTTTGCATTTATTTTATATGTAACAAGAGAATGAAAGAGAGAATATATAAATTCACCACACGCACATACGACATCTTTTCCAACCTCTCTGATGTATATACCGCTTCGTGAAAATTGCGGTAGAATATATTCACCACCTATTTTCAACTTACATATATAGTTTTGTTTATGTCCACATAGAATATACATGTTGGTTAGATATACTGCGTTTTATTTTTATATGTGCGCATATGGTTGAAATAAGAGTCAAATGAAATTGTTTTTCGAAGCGAATAATAAAAAAAAATGATATATTTATGTTTTTTGAAAAATTATATTCGTAAAAAATTATTGTAAAATGTATATTTCATTTTCGTCGAGTCAATAATTGTATTTTATAAAATAGATGGAGGGTAGTTTTGCTTGCTGGGGTCAAATTAAATGTTCAAGTCTGTCAGCGAAAATTGAAGATTTCAAAATCGAAAATCAAAATAACAAGTTTTAATGATTTTTCAATGATCGTGTTACTAATTTCGAACAATTTTCAGCCGCTGGTTTGATTAATTTATATTTTTTAAAAATATTATTGTCATTTTTATTTTTGTTAAAATTAAAATAAAATATATGTAAATTGTGAGGGCATATAAAAGTGCGATTTCCAAGGCCATGAAGAAAACCTAGCAATCCAGAAACATGCGGATGAAAATACGAAAGAGAGTGTCACACGTTTCCATGGAAACTGTAGGGATGGACTCCGCCTCTGTATAAGTTTTCTACGGTTCGATATATAGTATTCCCCACGACCTCTTCTCCTCTTTTACTCAGTCTTTCTTCAACCCTCTCCTTCATAAACCCCCTCAATTCACTAGGGGTTTTGTTATATCAATGCGATCTACATTTTTTGCAAAAAAATTGAAATATACCGATGTACAAGTGATGGAATTTTAAAAAACTATATTTTCTATAATTTACTCGAGGTATTTTTTTTGTTGAAAAATTGATGATCACTATATCACTATAATTTTTGAGGGTTCGATAGTCTTTAATTTGAAATCATCTAAACAATTTTTTTTCATGTTAAAAGCTCAAACATTTGATGATGCATATGATCTATGTAATTTTGAGCTTTTTAAATGTGTGAGCTTTTTAAAAATGGTCAAAGTTAAAGTGTAAAAATACTGATGCATTGTGGCAACTCATTAAAATAGTTGAAGGATTTATGATAAAAGTGTAATCCTTTTAAAATAAAAAAGTCTCACTTGAAAGTTAAAGGAAAAAATAGACTATAGAAGATGTCGAACTTAACAAATTGTATTTTCTCTTTTTGAAATTTATTTTCTTGTTTTTCTATACTATTTTATATTTCCATTGATGTAACGCGTTATTGCATTCTCATAAAATTCGATCGGCACACATGCAATGTTTTTTTTACTAGGCATTCGCTCTAAACATTCAGTACAGGTTTTTTACTTCACATCGATGACTCTCAGTTTGTCTCACTTTTTTTATTCTTACTATATTGTGTACTCGCACTATGTTGCCACCCCAAGTTTAATTTTGTTGAGTGCATCCAACACGCCCGATCTGCGAGTATATATAGATATATATTTTTTGAGCACAAATACATTTTCTTCATAAGCTCATATATTCATCTGTTGTACTGCTAGAAATTGAAACTCATAATATTCACAGAAAGAAAAATATGAAAGAAAATCACCTTTATAGAACGATTTAACAAAAAAAAAAATAAAAAAAAAGCTGCATATATTTAGATGAGATTAGACGAGACTAAATCAAAAATATAGACTTGTTTGGAGGTGCCGGGCATCGATCCCGGTACCTCTCGCATGCTAAGCGAGCGCTCTACCATCTGAGCTACACCCCCAAAGGATATTATACTGTTTTCAAAAAATTGTACTCAAAACAAAGCACAGCTATGGGCATTATTAAACTAATAAAAATCAATCCAAAAATTAAAATACAAATCGAACAACAATTTTTATAATTAAATGCCAACCCTAGTAGAAATTCTCTGTCGAAACGACATCGAACCGCAAAAAATAACTAGTAGTTTTTGGCGAACCATGCTTAAAAGTTAAAAACAAGTGTTTGATCTTTTGACGAATTTAATTATCTACTATTATATTGTATGCAATTTCAATTGTATTCGTTGTTTTAGAGTTAAAATGAATAGAAAATATTACTTCAGTGATAAGGAGTCAGGGATTTTCATGATTTGATAATGTGCCTACTGATCTAATAGTTACCCTCAGTCGGTTGGCAATCAATATGCTTTATGTATTAAATTCAGTCGAAGCAAAATCGTTAATTTTACTTTATTATCATTATAACTATTATATAATTGTTCACATGTATTTAATACATTTAATAATCATCAAGCAAAACTTTCACACAAGAGTTTGAGAGATTACGTATACATATTCTCTGACGAATGAGGTCACTCTCTGTTTCTTGGCTCCGAATGAAATAAATAATATCATCATTCAAACGTATAATGTATGTATTTTGAGAATGTCTCTTAAATTTTACTGGATAAATTTATGCGAAAAATCTACAGGCTTTTTAGCGAAAGAAAAAAAAATAATGTCCTCGAATTATGTAAACGAAAAAAATAAATAAATATACCACAATCATCCGGAACGTGAATAATAAAATTGAAATAATTTTTATATTTTATGTCTTTCGTGGTCCTAAAGCTTCCGGGATTAATTGGCAATTATAAATTTGATGGAAAATAATTGATTTATTAATTTACAATAATAATCATGACAATAATTTAAATTGACCGAAACATGTGACGATGTTTTTTCAGGATTGGGAACTGTTAATTAGTATTATTTCAAATCATATACTATTGTATAACAATAATTAAAATTAAATTAAGTATCCAATGAGGAAGTGTCATCTAATTACTGGACACGCGTGGCTGTCTTCAAAAAGGGTGCACGCTTCAATGAATTCATTAAAAATACGAAAAATTTAAAATAGATTTGTATATTATACAATATTTTGTAATTTAGGATAATCAATGAATAAAAAATTCAACTGCAGACGCCATTTTCAGGAAGTAATAATTCTTAACGTTCAAGAAAAATGTATATAAACTTACAGGGTCCTGTAAGAGTCAGTCTTCAACTTGGATACTTCAAAGTTAGTTGAAATTAAATTTAAAAAATTATAAATATTTTTGTAAATTTATCTTTACAAATAAATAAATAATTATTTGTATTTTAAAATTTAAATATAATCAAATTATTATTTGATTTTCAAGTAAGTAAATTGAATTAAATAATAAATTTAAAAATACAAAGATACAAAACAATTGATGGATTTTATAAACGACCTACTTTGTTACAAATATATAATCAAATAATTATTTGGGTTCATATGTTTATTGTGGAATTATTTCTCAACACTTTTACTATCACATTGTTTTACGTTTGAATGGTCATTGTAATTTCACTTTTTTTAAACAATGAAAAACTGGGTTTATTTTTGTTTTATGACTTTATAATAAGTCAAGCAATATTTATTGTTATTAAAAAAAGTTTAAATAAAATTGAATTATTTTTACTTTGATTTTATCAAAGACAAAGATAATCTGGACTTTCGTGGTGGTGATTATTATTTAAACGAACAGAAGCACGTGGTAGTTAATATTTTGAATGATTATATAGAGAAACTCGAGAGAAAGTTAATTATCTTGTTTGAGGTATAAATGCTTCTTACGCGGATGTTACTCTCGACATTTCGTGAAGGAAAGTTGTAGGAATTACTTGTCGTGTATCTCATTATTAATATACTCTTGAAAATAATTATTATTTTGCATAAAAATTTATTTAAAAATCTACTAGTGTTTGTTTTTTTTTAGAATTGTGAATATTTTTTAATTTTTACTGATTATTATTGACAATTTATAATCAAGTTTCAATTATTATAGGCATTGAGTGAAGTGTTAAAATATTTAATAAACTTGATAATGGATGCTAAGGATTTTCGAGATTTTGGTAAAGCTGCAGTTGACTTTTTGGCTGATTATACTGAAAATATACGAGACCGAGATGTTTTACCAAGTGTTGAACCTGGTTATTTAAGTGAATTAATTCCTTCAAGTGCACCAGAAAAACCAGAGACATGGCAAGAAGTGTTAAGTGACATTGAACGAGTTATAATGCCTGGGGTAAGTTTATAATCAATAATTATTGATTATACAAAATAAAAATGATATAAAGTATATTTATATTTTATTGTTTGATAGGTAACCCATTGGAATTCACCACAATTTCATGCTTATTATCCAACTGCCAATTCATATCCGGGAATTGTTGGTGAACTAATGACTGCTGGTATTGGAAGCATTGGTTTTTCTTGGATAGCATCACCAGCATGTACCGAATTAGAAGTTATAACTATGAATTGGCTTGGAAAAATGATGGGATTACCAGAAGAATTTTTATCAAGCAGCAAAGGTCCAGGTGGTGGTGTTATTCAGGTAAAAAATATTTAAATTGTCCAATTATTCAATTAAATGGTTTAATTAATTTGCTGTTATCACAAGCTGATTGAGATGTAAAAAATCATTACTATTCAAATTTTTATTATCAATTTGGATAATTAATTGAACTAGTGACTTTGATAGACAAGAAAATAGCCGAATGAGCCAATAAAAAATATAATATCAATGCCAGGCTAATAATTGATGGATTAATATATTCAAACAATTAGATTTGATTAAATTGATATAAAAAAAATAAAAAATATTATGTGATTAGGGCTCGTCCGGGATTTGAACCCGGGACCTCTCACACCCGAAGCGAGAATCATACCCCTAGACCAACGAGCCAGCTTAGTTATGTTGATACCAAATAATCAGTATAGAAATACAAGAAGAAAATGAATTATCTAATTATAGTAATCAATTAAAATTTAATTCAAACGAAAATATAACACGAAAAAGCAATAGAATTATTTACGTAAAATAGAATCGTCATTAAAAAATTATTTTTGCTGTATCAATCAAAAAAAAATATCATATCAATAAAAACAGCTATAATCAATTGATATTAATTTTTTAATTGATTATTTTGATTATGAATTTGTTGTTTTCTGGTGATAAAAGGAGAAATGCAAATAATAATATTAAAAAAACCTATCTGATTGCCATAAACAAGCGTTGGAAAACAAATTAATTGACATAATTGAAATGAGACTGATGAAAATTATTAGATAACGGATATGCCTAATTAAAAATAGATGACTTAGTTGATAATATTCATTAAAAGTATAAAAAAAAGGGCTCGTCCGGGACTTGAACCCGGGACCTCTCGCACCCTAAGCGAGAATCATACCTCTAGACCAACGAGCCAACATGGACGACGTTTAAAAAAATATTTTTATCAGCTTGATTACGTAATCTTGCTATCATAAGACTGATATTTTGATGTTAAAATCATTCCGAATGGCTTGAATATTCATTTAAATTAAAAAAAAATGTTGTTATAATTTTAGGGATCTGCCAGTGAGGCAACTTTGGTGGGTTTGCTCGCAGCAAAAGAACAAACAGTAAGACGAATTAAAAAACAAAATCCTGACATGGATGAAGGATCAATAAAAGCAAAATTGGTCGCGTACACTTCAGGTAATTAAATACTTAAAATTAAAAATGAGAAAAACAATATATGTATTTATTTGACTCACCATTGTAGACCAGTCAAACTCATCAGTTGAAAAAGCTGGATTACTTGGCTCAATGCCAATGAGACTACTTCCAGTTGATAAAAAGTGCAGTCTACGTGGAGCAACATTACTCGAGGCAATGAAAAAAGACAAAGAAGCTGGTCTTATTCCTTGTTATGTTGTTGCAACACTTGGTACAACTGGAACATGTGCATTTGACAACTTGGAAGAGCTTGGACCAATTTGTAATGATAATAACATTTGGCTACATGTTGATGCTGCTTATGCTGGTAAAAAATACAAAATAAATATTAGAAATATCATCATCACAATATTATTAAAATTAACAAGTTTAAATTTTTATATTAAATATAGGTGCTGCTTTTATTTGTCCAGAGTATCGACATCTTATGACTGGAGTAAACTATGCTGACTCATTTAATTTTAATCCACATAAATGGCTACTTACAAACTTTGATTGCTCTGCTTTGTGGTAAATTAATTTTATATTTATTAAAAATTGCAATGATTAATTGGACCAAGAAGTAAAGATAATTTATCATTAACTGATATTATTTTTTTTTTTCACAGGGTTAAAGATTCTCGATTGCTTATTAATGCATTTAATGTTGATCGTATTTATCTTGCTCATGATAAACAAGGTCTTGTTCCCGACTATCGGGTAAACCATCATCAATAACATATTTATTTTTTATTAATAAAATATATAAACTCACCATGTTTTAATTTGTTCATCTAGCATTGGCAAATTCCTCTTGGCAGAAGATTTAGAGCATTAAAACTTTGGTTTGTTCTTCGTCTTTATGGTATTGAGGGTCTTCAAAAGCACATTCGTCATTCAATCAACTTGGCTAAACATTTTGAATCACATATTAGTTCTGATGAAAGATTTGAACTTGTTACTGAGAGGTCAATGGGTCTTGTTTGCTTCAGGATGAAGGTATATTTTCATAATTTAATAATCAAATAATAACATGAAGATGTTTTGTTAATACCAAGTGTGTTGTTGTTATTGTCAGGGTGATGATAAATTAACGCGAGGACTTCTTGATAGATTGATGAAAAGAAAACGTATTTACCTTATTGCTGCAACGTTTGATGAAAAGTTGATGATACGATTCGTTGTTTGTAGTCGTCTGTGTCAAGTTGATGACATTGACTTTGCCTGGAATGAGATCCGTGGACAAGCTGACGAATTATTATTGTTATCATCATCACCAGTGACTCCATATAAATCCATTGAACCTGCAACAGAATATACCACAAAAAATATAACAAATATTACAGCAATAATTAAAGACATGAAAATTGACAAATTAACACAAAAAATAAGTTAAATAATATATTATAAAATTATAACTTACGTTTGCATTGAAGATTGAACTTGAACAAAGAGATGGCTAATCTCTTGGTGTACATTAAATTATATTATTATTTTCAAGCCCCCCAAAAGCAGACCAACATATCCTTTGTCTTCACTTGTTTTTTTGTTTTATCTGATACTCTGTATATATAACCACAATCAGCACAACGATTGATCAAGTATGTAGTTGTTAATAATGATAACATATATTAATAAAATTATTATTATATATAACAATAGTGTTGTATTTATTTAGATGGATATATTTTAGATTCCTTTTTCCACGGTTTGCACCCTGTTGGTCTGCTCTTACTTGTAACGGTCGCAAAGCGTCTCTAATCGCCATCTTGTGAGGTGATATCATTGTGACCAATCGTGATGACTCTTACATACGACCGATAAAATATATAGACCAATAAAGACCAATATAAACACCCGACAGTAATGGCAACAAACGGAAGTGATCTCAGTAGGTATGTAACCGACTGACTCAATTTTTTAATTTAATTAAATGATTCACTTTATTTAAATACGCAAAAATAATTAAGTGTTAATGAACATTGATATCACGGGGAAATTAATTATTGACATGTCTATCAATTAATAATAATTTTAAGAACAAAAAATATTTATAAATTAATTAATTTTGTAATTTGTCTGGATGAGCTATAAGCTGGATCACATTGATCAGCTAAAAATGTATAATAATTTTAATTAAATATATTGAAAATGTTGTCCTCAAAAACAAGTAGATATAATTACAAATAAATAAATGACATTTGCCATTTATTTATCATCATGACACACATAGCAACGTTCCTTTATTTATATTAAAAAATAAAAATTTTAATTTTTCAAATAATCACAAGTATCACAAATGTTTATTAAATTATAAAAATTACGTGTTAAATATCACAAATGAAATGCTACTGGCGAAAGTCAGACTTGGATTGTTCAATATCCATCAGCATAGTTTTTTTTTACCAAGGTAATCTAAAACCTTGGCACTTTATCTAACCAATTAATAAAAAACCAATATATTTAAATGGATCAAGAAGACTAGAAACCGAGAGATCAAATTGTCTCTACTCTTCTTGAATTGTTTATTAAAAATAACAGTGATGTTTTTATAGATTTTTTAGATTACCTTTAACAAGTAAAAAATCAAAAATGAAAAAAGAAGATGATTCATCAAGTATACCATGTGTTATCAAAGGTAAATTTGATGAAATTGATCGATGCAAGTTGGATCCACGTAGTCCAGAACCAAGTGTTATTATAATTGGTGCAGGAATGGCTGGTTTATCAGCAGCTCATCGACTGTTTCAATGTGGTTTAAAAAATTTTAAAGTTCTTGAAGCATCAGATAGGTCTTGCTATGAAAATTAAACTATTTAAATGTAATTTATCTCAAACTACATCTTTATGAATATAAACTTATTTTTATTGCAGACCAGGTGGTCGTATTCATTCATGTTGGTTTGGTGATGTTGTTACTGAAATGGGAGCAACATTAATTGAAGGAGCATGTTTAGCAAATCCAATATTTACTTTAGCTGCACAAGAGGGTCTTTTAAAAAATTCAGCATATCGTCTAGATAAAAGTAAAGGATTATTTTGTACATCTGATGGACGAGCTATTGATTATCCAATTAGTATAACAGCTTATCATACATTTCGTCAAATTGAGCAACAAGCTGCTGCATTATTTACTCTTGGTTGTGGTAGAAAACATGGATCACTTTTAAATTTTATTGGCTTAAGAATACAACAAGAATTACAAAATTTTCCTGAAGATCAAAGGTAAATTTTTCATGTAATTTTATTAATGATTTATTTATTTGAATTATTAATTGATTTATCAAGGTATGATGCAGCTCGTGTTATGTATGGAATGACAAATATCATGAGATGTAAATGTGGTGATGATTTATCAATGATATCAGCAGATCAATTTGGAAGTTTTATTGAAATACCAGGTGGTAATGCTCGAGTGCCTTTGGGATATGTTGGTATTGTAGCTCCATTGTTACGTGATTTACCACAATGTTCACTCAAGTATTAATACAATTTTAAACATAATAATTTCTTAATTTACCAATGATTAAATTATATTCTAAATTTTTTTTTTAATTAACCACAAAGTTATGGTAAAGCAGTGAGTAGTATTAAATGGGGAACACTTGGTGAAACATGTCCTCGTGCTGTTGTTAAAACTTGTGATGGTGAAGAACATTCAGCTGATTATGTTATAATAACAATGTCACTTGGAGTACTAAAAAATCAACATGATAAAATTTTTTATCCATCATTGCCTGTTGAAAAAGTTGATGCAATTAATAAACTTGGCTATGGTAATGTTAATAAAATTTTTTTAGAATATACAAGACCGTTTTGGATATGGAAAGAAGGTGGTATACAACTTGCTTGGTCAGCTGAGGAACTATCTGATAGATCAGATTGGGTTAAAGGTAAAAATATAATTAATAAATTATGAAAATATTAATACCTTAATTTATGCTTTACAAAAGGAATTGCTCATATTGAAGAAGTTCCTTGTTCTCATCATGTACTTTGTGTATGGATTTGTGGTCATGAAGCAGCACAAATGGAATTATGTTCTGATGAAGAAGTTGTTGAATCAATAACTCGACTTCTTAGACAATTTACTGGAGATCCAACTCTTCCTTATCCATCAAATTTATTACGAAGTCGTTGGAGCATGAATCCACATTTTGGTGGTGCATATAGCTACATGGCTGTTGATAGTACAGTTGGTCATCAATGTGATTTATCCAGTCCTCTACCAGGTAATTAATATTCCACATTTAAAAAATTAAACTGATATAATTATTATTTAATAATTATATATTTTTTTAAGGATCATGTGATCCTACACCACCAATATTATTATTTGCTGGTGAAGCAACAATACCAGGACATTATAGTACAGTACATGGAGCACGATTAAGTGGTATTCGTGAAGCTGAACGAATTATTAAATTAACAAAAAAATACAGTGGTCCACCAAAATTATCAACAGATATAAATACATGCAAAACAAAATGCTAATAAAAAAAATGAAATTTAATACTTTTTTTAAATTTATTTTTCATTTTAAATTTACATCAAGAAGATATATATTTTTTTTTTTTACATTTATATATTCATAAAAACACTGAGTTTATATTTTTTTAATTTTTCAAATATATTCAAATATATTCAACGACATTTAGAACGATTTAACTTAAAAAATAGAATATCGGTGGTAAGCTCGCAACTTTGATAAACAGGTACTTTTAAATATGTAAATATTATTTTTAATTTTCTGGTCCCATTAATTCAACATCAATAATTTCTACTATAATTTAAGCAAATTATCTATGAATTTATCAGTTATCGTCTTATGCAATAACATTTTGCCAAAGAAATTATAATTTATATATTTTTTTTCTATTTAATTTTCTAATTTATAATTTCGAAAAACAAATCAACATTCAATAAATATACATATCAACAATAAACGACAAACTTTAAATGACAAAAAAAAAATATATATATACACAAAGAAAAATAAAAAGTAATTAACTAACAATATTTACATTAAAATAAAAAATATAAAAAACTGTTGATAAATAGTTGAATATTGTTTGTAAAATTAAAACTCACATGTAGTTTAATTGTGTGTTAATTTTATCACGCGATAATATTTTTCTTATGTTGATATAATTATAAGATAAATAGAGAGAAGAAGAAAAAATAATAGTTCTATAATTGCAGTGGCCAATAAAATTGTTGCCACGTGAGAAAATTTGGCTCAAGGCTACAATTAAATTGTAAATGATCAAATATTTTATCAATTATTGTAAAATTAATTGATAACTATGACTGATTACAGGTTGATGGTGCAAGTGCTTTACATCCACGTGTTAATTGGGCCCGCCATCACTTGGTTACTGATTGTTCTTCAAGTATTTCATCAGCACGTAATTTAATTTCACGCCATGAATTGTCAATATCTTGGGTCTCACTGAATCTTGAGCATATTGCAAGTCGTAGAAAATATGTATCATTTATTTTTGATGGTACCAGATGAATGTATCCAGCACCATTGATTCTCTTGAGTAACATTTCGTTGATATCATTGGATCCCTGAAATAAATAGAGATTAAATATCAAAGTGGGAGTTGTAAAATTGTTAAAAGTCGCAATTGAAGGTAATGGTTTTTTTTATATAAATTTTTTTACTGTGAAGGCTAGAGAAAGGTTGACCGCGTTACTTGGACTCATTGAAGTTTATTAAAAATACAAATAAAAAACTATTAATAAATGGCTATTTTGATAGTAATAAAATTGATTTGGATTTTTTTTTTTTTTGTGTTTAAGTAATTGTTTTAAAATATTATTAATAATATATTTACCTTGAGACGGAAACAAACTAGACCGAGGATGACTTCAGCAACAATTTCAAAACGTGAATCTGATTTAACATGTGCTTCAAATTCATGTGCTTGTGTTACATGATTTCTTATGTATTTTTGTAAATTTTCAACTCCATAAAGACGAAGAACAAACCATAATTTTAATGCACGGAATCTTCTGCCAAGTGGTATTTGCCAATGCTACAATAAAACAAACAATAAACAATTAATACATTTCAAATGTTATTTAATTAATTAAATTAACTTACTCTGTAGTCTGGAGCTGAACCTTGTTGATCATGTTTTAAATACAATGGATCAACATTAAATGCATTTATAACATAAGTTGGATCCTTGAGCCACATTGTTGAACAATCAAAATTAACTAACATCCATTTGTGTGGATTGAAATTAAATGAGTCAGCTGTTTCAATTCCTTTTAATAAATAACGAAATTCAGGACAAATAAATGCTGAACCAGCGTATGCAGCATCAACATGAATCCATACATCTTCACGATTACAAACAGGACCGAGTTCATCAAGTTTATCAAATGCACATGAACATGTTGTTCCCAATGTTGCAACAGCATAAAATGGTATCAAACCCTTTTCACGATCTTCACGTATTGCTTCAGCAAGTGTATCACCACGTAGTTTATATTTTGAATCAACATCTAATAAACGAAATTTAACACCACCAAGTAGACCAGCTCGTTCAACAGAACTATGTGCTTGACCTGTAAAATAAAAAGAACCAAGTTACAATTAATATTTTATCAAAAGAATAATCACAGATTAAATTCATACAAGTATTTAATAATCAGCAAGTGTCCTAGCTTGAAACCTTTTTTCTTTTCACGTTTTAAATTTTATTATTTGACAAGGTTTATTCATGAAGAAGTGAGTTGAAAAATAGAAAATAAAAATGAAAAAAAAATAAAATCTCGAGTGGTTATTACGCGTTGCCATGGTAACAAAGTGCTGCTTGATAAAGTACCCGAGAATTGCCTCACCAACTAAATCCACTCTTTTCAACCCATGTTACATGACAAATGTAATAAACGATAAAACTAATTTAATACTTTTTAAGTGTAATTTGTGATACTGATGATGATGATGATAATGTGAAAATTAAAATATAGAAAAATAAATATAAATTGTCTTATTACAAGATGCGTAGGCAACGAGTTTAGCAATAATATCATTGTCAGTCAAATCTGGATGTTCTTCCTTGACCTGACGTATTTTTTTAGCTTTTGCACCTAAAAGTGCAACGAGTGTTGCTTCACTAGCTGTTCCTTGAATAACACCACCACCTTTACCACCACTTGAGGCTAAAAATTCATTTGGAAGTTCCAACATTTTCCCCAGCCAATCCAACATCAATACTTCCAACTCGGTACAGGCTGGACTTGCCATCTGAATTTATTTAAAGAAAAAAAAGAAATACTTTAATTATCATTTTCATATAATTTTTATTTATCATCACAATAATTGTGGATAAATTTTAATGTTGTTTTAATGTCATTTCATTTACCCAGGTAAAACCAATACAGGCGATTGCACCACTTAACATGTCAGCAACAATCGCTGGGTATGATTGTGCTGTTGGGAAATAAGCGTGAAATCTGGGACTATGCCAATGTGTTACCTAAAAAATAAAAATAAAAAACAATATAATTAATTCGTTTCTTACAATTGAAACTGTTTTCATTGAAATTAATTTTCCTATTTACTTAAAATGTCCAGACATATTTTCATAATTATAAATTTAAAAAATAATATCAATTTTTTTTTAAATCCACATATTGACAAAGTGATAAGATAATATGAAATATTTGATAATTAAATATACTTAATATTCAATAATCACATTAAGTTTAAATATTGAAGTATTTTATCATATTGAAAAGAATTATCTGATAATTTTTCATTTAACTCTGATTGTTTGAGTGTCTTGAGAAAAAAAAAAATCAACTCACTCCGGGCATTATGACTCGTTCAATATCACTCATAATATCTTCCCATTTTTCAGGTGTTTGAGGTGCTTCTGATGGCAATAGTGGCTTCATGTATCCTGGTTCAACAGTAGGAAGAACTCGTCTATTGAAAAAAAAAATACATAAAAAATTAAAAAGAATAGAAGCAACTTTTGCATCCGTATTTGTGTTGAATAAATAAGGAGTAAACCTTCACCCACTCAAGTTAATAACAGAAATTTAAATCCGGCTATCAGTAATTTATAAAAAATAATAAAAATAATGGTCTATTGTGAGCCTTGAGTTGTTGTTTTCATTCAAAAGAATAAAATATCAATTAATCAGCAGTATCTAAGTCAAATCGATCAGACTAATGAATTGCACTTTATTATTGATATAAAAAAAAAAAAAAAATTATAATAATCAATGAAAAGAATTTAATTTTTTATCCTTACCTGTCTCGAATATTTTCCAGATAATTTGCAATGTAATCAGTCATTTCTTTGGCGAAATCTTTAAACCCATCTGCGTCCATTTTTCGATATTTTTTTTAACGTCTCAGTTGTTTATTAATATACTGTAATTAAAAATAATAATAAATTTATAATTTTAAATAAAACAAACATTAATAAATTTCATATAAATAGAAAAAAAAAATAAGACAAATTAGTTTGTTATATAAAAACTAATGAGTTATCATTCGATAGTAGAAATAAATGCAAAATTTTTTTGTAAATAATTATGATGAGCATTTTGAATGAATAAATTAGTGATGGTCAATGTCACATTGACATTATGACGATGATTTAAAATTATCCAGACCTATTGTTGTTTGGTAAATAAAATAAATAATATTTGTGAATCAATGAGAGATGAATGGCTTGAGCTACGATTGTAGAATGGGTAAATACATTTACAGTGTAGCCAATTGGAAAGTAACGAACGACCATGACTCATATAAACTATATTCTCAATTTTATTCTATGATAAATGCTGATATTTTTTAATCCTAAAGTATTTTAATATAAGAAAGTCATTGACTTAGTGCGAATGTGGATAGAGGGGAATTTCCAGCTGAATATTATGTGACGTTTGTTGTACAAGGTCAGGAATATTTAAATTCAACTAAAAATCCCATGAATGATATTTTTTTATTTTTTATAATTTATTCATTTTATACTTTTAACTTTAATATTATTACTTTAGTATTATCCTTTTTTATCAATGAAAAAAAGAAAGAAATAAAACACGTAATTTTCTACTTGTTAAACCTTTTTTATCTATTTTTTTTTTAAAAAATGAAAACAAGGCCACTTGATAGTAATATTATTCAACGATAGTAAAATTAAACTTTTTCGTGAATAAAAAAATAATATTATTCGAATAAATAATAATAATAAAAAAAAAAATTAAATTTACTTGTAATGATAACGAGAAAATAAAAAAATTCATTATTACTTAATTTAACATTCAATACAACTTTTCATTTCTTAATCGATTTCTTCATTAGCCAGTATTTAAAACGAGAAAAAAAATAAAATTGTTATTTTATTTACTTTTTTTATAATTGTCAAGTCATTAACCGTGTCCATGAATTTTTTTTTTTTGCATTAAATAATTGATATTTAAAAAAAACCAAATAATTAATAATATTTACTCACATTTTTTTTGGTAATCTTTTTGAAGAGCAGACTTTTTTATTTGATGAAAAATATTATATATTTAAAGTCAATTAAACAATAATAATTTTAAATATTAATTTACTGAGAATTAATCAGTTTTTATGTTTAAATAATTTAATTGGCAGAAAAAATTGGTGATGCTTGGCTGGTGGATGATGTGCAAGTGTTACGAGAACTTGGTATCACCAGGGTTTATGTAGAGCCCCTACTCTTGACTGACTTTTTATACAACATCATGGACCAACTCGACCAATAAGATTTCTCGAGAATTTTTTATTATTCAGGGAAAAGACCCTGACTAATAGATACTGAATTTCAGGTAATCAAATTTTCCTTTTTTTTTAAAAAATAATTTTGTTTATCACACATTTAGCTAATTTCTAGTTAAAAATTAACTAAATTTTTCCTGTTAGCATATTTATCACTCAATCATTTAAATAAATTTTTAATTTAAAATAATAAATCAATCGAATAATAAATAATAATTAATCATTACCATTATATTCATGGATTATTGATTATTCGAATTATTTTTATTCATTGATAGCTGAAGCTGACAACTGATGAACTTCAAGCATTTCCATGTCCACACTAAATCCTCTTAACTAAATAATAAAAAAAATTCAAGAATTATATTTTCACATACTTTTTAATGTTAAATTATTTTTATTTTTAATATTTTTCAAATAAAAATGCTAATTGAATTATTTTCAAGTGTAAAAAATATTTTTAAAAAAATATATAAATTTAATTTGGGTAATTTTTTAAAATATTATTTTTGATATCAATTTATTGACGTTCTTGTTATTCATGTCTGGCGTAAAATTGCATTATGTACTATAGTTAATTTTATAGTTCACAGTTAATTGTGTTAAAAAGTATTCCTGAGTCAATTTGATATAGCACGTAGTATCGAGGTTGTTATAGCTGCATCAATAATAATTACTTTGACTGACACAATGAATAGAATGACTTGTGACAATTAGCAAATAAATCCAAACAAATGTATCATTTAAAAATAAAAAAAAATAAATTTAACTCAAGTAAAAAACAATTTAAATATTTTATAAAAAAACTTTTAAATTAAGCTCAATTCAGAAAGATAATTTAATCATAAAAATTTAAGTAAAAATTTTCACAGTAAACTTATCATCGTGTGTATTTTCTTGAGTAATATAAATTTCATAATAAAAAATACAGTCATATTTTATGTCCTCGAGTGCAAGCAACAAGTTTATGTCGATATAAAAAAAAAAACTCCGTAACAATTTCCTTTCATTCTTATTTATTTTAATTTTTTTTTTTTTCCTTGATAAAATCAATTTATGCAAACTTGAATAAAACGATACAATGACATTGTGTTTTTCTATTTTTTCTCAACTAATATTTAATAATTATTTTTATAATTGAAATTTATATGTTATGGTTTTTATGGTTTTTATTGATATGTTAATTTTTTTCTTATTTTTCGTTGTAGAAATATTTTACAACAATTTATAAAAATCATTAGAAACTGTGTTTTAAAATAACATAAAATCAGCAGTGCTTGATCGTGTTATATTCTGAATGATGGTAATTGTAAAAATAAAAAAGAAAAAACAATTTTATTTCTAAACTTTAGAAAAATATAAAAAGTTGAATATTACTATCGTTTAAAATGTTTAATATCATTTTAAATAATTAAATGAATAAAATTAAAGAACATTTATTTATCTTTGATCTTGAAAATGTTAGCTACTCGTAATTTCCTTGTGGAATGACTGAAAAGACAGAATAAAGAGTTGAATCCTTCATAAGCCATCAAGGACTTTTTCATTTTAAACATTTTATTTTTTGATAAAAGCTCTCTTTACTTGTTATCTATTCTTTTCTTTTATCTTCTTCGATTGACGTTGGTCTGAGAAGCCGGATTAAATATATATATATTCTCTATTTGATCTCAAGTACAGTAGTTACCATGACAACTGACAATAATCAGCAACACATCTTTGCAATGATTTACCCAACTGCCCAACAAAAAAAAAACCATAAAATTAAGTAATTAAAAATAACAAATAAATAAATTAACATTTAAATATTTTAAATGAAAATAATAAGGTCAATTTTTATCAATAAATAAATTGATTTAATTTTATATAAAAAAATTTAAAAGGTGAATGATATGGACAAGATAATTTCCTGAAATTATTATCAGTTGGTTGACTCTTTTGTTCCACCTTGTTCAATTGTTCAAAAGTCAAAATGACGAGGATTCAAAAGACAATATTAATGAAATTAAATAAAAATAATAAACAAAATTTAAATGTCATTTTCAGTGTCATTAACTCGTCATTCAAAATTATTATAATGATTATGTAATCAATCATTTTGATAAAATTATTAACTCATCGTTGAGTAATGAATACGATAAAAATATTTATATTTATCATTCAAAAAGATATGATAAATTGATTTTAATCAAGTGATGATATATTAATTATTATTTATCATATTGGTTAAGACAGTGAATATTTTTTTCGATGAAATATATGAATATTTAAATTGTTTCAATTACAAGTGAAGCTTTTGGCCACTTGTGAAAATATATGTGCATATGGTATACATATTTTTGTCATTTATTTTATTGTATTTTATTTATCACTCATGTGGAAATTCCATTGGCCAAATGTAATGCATTATGAATGAGGGGCTGATGTTGCTTACATCCAGGGATAAAGTGCCTTATAGCATTTCTTTTATACAAAAGCACGTATGTATCATTATAACATCTAAAAAATTCTCCAAGTAAGTATATTTGATTTTTTCTTTCAGCTTTATATAAAATCTTTTTTTATATTTAAATTATGATTTTTTTTTCTATTAAACTTGTATTTATTTGGGTAATTTATCAGAGAATTTTGTTTAAATTTATTTAAAAATAAATAAGCAGAAAAAAAGAATTATTTTTATGAAAAATTGAAAACAGAGAAAATAATTTTTTTTTTTCTTTTTTTGCTTTACGTGAAGTTGTATGAGTATAGTAATGAATAAATAAAAAAAAAAAATTTATAATAACCTTGACAAGTAAATGAATTAAATACGTCAAATTAATTTGAAAAAAATAAAATAAATACTCCGAATTATCAACAAGTACCAAAATTAAATAAAAACTATTGAATTTTTAAAAAATTTAATTTTAAATGAAATTAAATAACAAAAAATTATGGATGAAGTAAGAGATTGTATAGAATGTTTGAACTATCATTGGATTGTAATGGTACTGACTGGATTGTACACACATTTACGTCAAATATGTATAATTGGTTTTTGCTTTGCTGAAGAAAGTGCATCACCTTTCAATCCAACATGGTCATCATCTCTATTTATGCTTTCTGCATTGTCATTACTTGGTGAACACAGCCCTTGGCCAGATTCATTAAAAAAACCTCCAACATTTATTTTATATATTTATGAAGTAAAAACGATAAACAAATTTTATTTATAAATTAATTTATCAAAGTGAATTTTTAATTTTAATTTTTTATTTTAGATGATTATTGCAGCACTGGTACAAAATTTAGCAACAAGAGCTGTTTGGATACCTTTGGTTAACAGTATTATATGTTTAAATATGAAATCAGGTGAAATGGTATGTAAAAAAAAAAAAAGTAATTAATTATCAACCAATATATATTAATTTTCCAAGTATTTTTTTATTTGATAGTTGATGTGGTTCAATTCATACGTAGGCTTGGATAATTATTCACCAATTGGTCAAGTTGCTCATTATTTGATCAAAGAAGATGCAGTTGATCATATGTCACTTTGCATGTCAATTTTATCATTGGCCTGGATGATTGATGCCACAGAATCACTCGAAGAAATTATTGAACAATGGAACAAGTAGTAATACTAAAAAAAAAAATTTCTATTTTAATTATTCATTTAAATAACATCATCAATTTATTTTCCAATTTTCTATAAATTTAGAGTTAAAAATGCTACAAGTTTTTTTACAAAGAGACATGGTGATAATAAAAGAATATCATTCGAAGATCCAGAAGTAACTGATTGGTTTTTTTATGATACAAAAACATATAATGTTTTATAAATTTTATAAGTTTTTTTATATGTAGCTAATAAAAGAAATTTTAAAAATCATTTGTTGTTATAAAGCATGTTGTGTGTTATAAAAAAAAAAATCCAAGCAAACAAATTTGATGAAAAATAAACTGAATATAGTTACAAGTGTCAATGGAAAAATAAAATAAAGAAAAAAATTATTAATTTAATAAATTTAGTTTAAAAATATAAACAGAAAAAAAATATTATGACGAAATTGTTGTTTACAATATGGTCATTGGGATTAAATTTATTTGGTATAAATATATTTCATATTTGTTTTGCAAATTCAATGGTTGATGAAGATGGTGAAGAGTTTATAACTGGACCCCAATTATGTTCAAATATATTTGCATGTGGTGTTTATATTATAATTGTTAATGAAAAAATATTTCCATCATCATTTCGTAAGCCAACATCTACTGTTATTTGTATTTACGAGGTTTTTAAAAATTATATTTAATTATTTTGTACTAAGAAAATTAAATTGACGACGACAAGTATTATTTTTATTATATTTTTCTATTAGTTTTTGGTGACAGCATTCATTCTAGAATTTTCAGTTGCCTGCATATGGGGTCCAATTGATGTTCTGATAATGAATAGACTTCCTGATGTCATTTGTCACGTAACGTAATTCTTTTTTTTTACATCGTTTATTGATGTATTTGTTTTTTCATAAGAAATTATTAGTCGTTTATAATTGTTTTAACTGGTTGTTCAATTGCAGACACTGAGTGCAATGAAGTGTGAAGAAACTGGTGAATGGATTAGAAAAAATCAGTGGTTATCAATAAACTCAACTATTGGTGTTAGTTGTGGTTTTTTAATTTTTTCACTTTATGTTACAAGAGCCATTGAGCTGTCTGATATTTGGTTGGTTAATTATTTATAATTGGTTTCACTAAATTTCGATAAAAAAAAGGCTATTTATTGAGTTTTTCATTTCAGGGAATATGGACTTGTAGAATTTTTAAATCAGGCTAAATTAAAATTGGTAAATAGATTTTTGAGTGAATTGCCAAAAGCTGATTATGAAATTCAGAATAATTGTCTGTGTCCAAGTAAAAGTAAAAAAACACGAAAAAGTCATCAAAGTAAAACAAGAAGAAGAAGAAAAAGAAGTTCTAGTTAAAAAATTTATTAGATATTAAATATCAAGATTTTCATGTGATTATAATATTATTTGATTAAAATAATTAAAGAATTATTCAAATGATATAATTTTTATTGACGATATTAAAGTTCTCTTGAACTCACAAGGGTTAAATCCTTCGCTTGTCTTCTTTCCCTCATTTTCATTAATGAAGAATATTATTGCTGATATTCTTGAAGCGGAAAAACCGATGCCCAAAAAAATCCACAAATAATAAAATTTACTTTTTTTATGAGAATAATAAATTTAATTTTTTATAGGAATCAACATGCAGCGCGATTTGAGTTTTTGGTTTTTGGTAGAGATTTTGAAGGGCTGTTTAATGGCCCGAGCAAAAATTTTTTACTGAGGTTTTCCAGGTTTTCCAGGTTTTCCTGAATGTCAAAAAAAATTATTTGGGATTATTATTAATTCTCCGTGTTTCAAATCCTTAGAAAAAAATACGGGGATCAATGATGAATTATGGAAACACCGTGTTTGGTTACTACTACTCAATAATAAAAACTTACATTATACGATACTGATGATAATTCCTACGCTAAACGTAATGATCTACTTAGATTCAGGTCAAGGTTCCCAGCGTTATTACTTGCATTGTCGACTACGCCGAGCTAGTGTGCACACAGTAATCGGGAATGCAAGGAAACAGAATCGCTCAGTTACAAGCATGTCCTGATTTAAGATTTAAAAGATTTAAGATTCATAATATAATGCAGTTGGTACGGTTAATATTTTTGAAAAAAGTAACAAATATCCTCCAGGTTTTCCTGAATGTAAAAAAAAATTATTTGGGGTTATTATTAATTCTTCGTGTTTTAAATCCCTAGAAAAAAATACGTGGATCAATGATGAAATAATCGATCAATTTTTTTTACTTTTAAAATATTATGTAAAAAAAAAAAGAGCTTGATGTGTTATCGTTTCCAACGGATATAGTAAAATCATTTCTTGATACTAATAGACAAATATACTATCTGGACTGAAGTGAAGCACTCGAATTGCACAGTAATCGGGAATGCAAGGAAACAGAATCGCTCAGTTACAAGCATGTAACTTAGTATGTAATTTATTTATGTCAAAGTGCAAACTCCGGTTGCTATGTGATTTCATGGGGATTTATAGTAGGAACAGGCATGTTTTTTAACTTCAATCTCAAAATAAATCATTGAAACCTCAAGGAAACTGTGGGATTGCTATGTGATTTCATGGGGATTTATACTAAGAACAGGCATGTTTTTCAACTTTGCTAAAAAACACATGAATGAAGTGACATAGGGTTACTATATACGAAATTTTTGCAGAACATGTCCTGATTGAAGAACGCATGTCCTGATTTGTCAAGATTTTTTTTTTTTTCATCAATCAATCTGTGATATCTGTGGTGAAAATATTTCTCCGTGATTACTTCGATCATCTCCTCAGTAACTCCTGTTACACTTTTTTGGAAATGTGCAGAAAAAGTTTAAAGTGAAAATTCCACGCGTAAAAAAAATTCTCTTCACAATCCCATTAAAAGCATTTTAATATATAAAGAATTCCACCAAATTTCTTGACGGGAGTTGGTGCATTTATGCAATCTGTTCCAAGACATAATTGTGAAACAAAACAAATCGACTGGTCAAAGTGGATAGTAAACCGATGACTGATGGGCTGTCACGACAAGTGAGCCTTTCAGAGGTTCCCCGCGTTATTACTTGCATTGTCGATTACGCCGAGCTAGTGTACACACAGTAATCAGGAATGTAAGGAAACCGAATCGCTCAGTTACAAGCATGTAACTTAGTATGTAATTTATTTATGTCAAAGTGGATAGTATACATCCCTCCAGACACACCATCCCAAAATAAATCCACAAAGCATCATGGAAACTCCGGTTGCTATGTGATGTCATGGGGATTTATTCTGGGGACAGGGATGTTGTTCAACTTCACGGAAGATCACATGAATGAAGTGAGAAAAGGAGTGGCCAGTATACTGTTCCAAAGCGCAACAGATAAAGACCAGGAATTGAAAAATAAAAGATTAACAAATATTTTCCTGAGTACACCACGTAAACATATAGATAATAAAATTATAAATTTAAAAAAAGAAAAAAAAATACCAATGAATGCGCGTTCCACTTTAGAATTTATTGCATCATTATTAGATGGTCACGTGAACTTTGTCGAGCTTAAACAAACAAATAAACATCCGTCTCTTTAACTTGAAAAAAAATTAATTTAATTTACGTAAAAATATTAAACGATCTTCATCGAAACGAAAAATTAAATAATTTAAATAATTTTATAATGATCTACAACTAGTGAAACCTCAAAAAAATTATAATTAGAAGTGGTACCCAGGTAGAAATTGAACCTCCGTTCGACATCGATCTGAGCTCGGAGCTCGATTACTCCGTAAGTATGTCGGACGGACATTGAAACGTTACGCTAAAATACCTCCGGTGGACGTCGGAAATCGAGGTCAAAAGACGCTCAATCCGACCGTCGATCCAGAGGGAGCCCTACTACAATCCCGTGAGCCTTGACAAAATTCTGTGAGGAAGATTAAGAATATGCAGTTCCTCACGGAATGTTATCAAAGCCTGCAGAATTGTGTTAAGGCTCTCTCTGGATCGACGTCGAATCGAGCTATTTTAGCGTAACGTTTGGACGTCGATCCGAGCTCGATTTTCGACCTCCAGCGGACGTTTACTGTCGGAAATCGACTTAGATAGTCTTTCATTTTTAAAAAATTTAATTATTGGTATTTTTTACCTGAAAAAAACTTTGTCGATCACATATTTTTAGAAGAATTACCCGGAATAGAAATAACAAAACTTTCTAATTTATTCAAATAATTTAATTTGATCAAATTAAACAAACAAATAAAAATTATTGCGATAGCTTTGAAGGCTTTATTCTTCTTTTTATAATAGGATTGTTATTTACTATACACATTTGTATTATAAATACTTTTACATTGTCTTGTCATTCAACTAAAATGAAATAATACATAATTTAATCTACAGTCGTAAAAAATAATTAATTAAATAATTAATAAAAGAGCACAATAATTCTTATACAATTTAAATTTAAACATAAACTGAGTGATAGTTTTCTCCATCACTATCACCCTGATCTAAAATATCAGCAAGCACTCCAAATTTTCGTTCATTTGGTAAAATATGAGATAGCTCATCTGGTTCACCCTCTGACGAAATAAAAAAAATAATAATTAGTATTATTGCATTGGCATAAACAAGTACATGAATAAATTAAAAATCATCAAGTCTTACCTGTTGACAATGATGACAATGAACCCATAGAATTTCCATCACCCTCATAAGCATATTCCGTTGTATTATCTGGTGCAAGTAGTGGTTCATTCTTTGTCATTCTGTCATCAATAAAATCACCAACACCTGGTGGTAATGGTTCATTATTGCAAGAACTTACGATAGGCTGTTCAGCTTTTTTGGTTGGTAATGTATTAAATGTTGGCTTAAGCAACATACTTTTATCAAATTTATCAGTATCTTCTTCTCCACCACCTTCACTCTCATATCGCAATAATTTACTACATGGCAACTCTTTCATTTCAGTATCCATCATAGATTTTTCATTCTTTTTTCTCATAATTAACAGTATCAATAATAAAAGAAAAAGTGTTATACAAAGCATTACTGTGTAAGCAAACTTAGAACTAAGTATAATCAACGAAGATGTCTTTAGTATTTCAACATATTCACAATTATGGCCCATGAAATTTTTTAAACATTGACATTGATAAATCATTGGTGAATCTCGATTGATACATTGTCCATCATTCAAACATGGGTGATAAAGACACTCATTTTTATCTGTGCAAATTGTATTATTTGATGACAATTGTTTTCCAACGCCACAAGTACACTCATTATAATTCCAAGTATCAACACACTTATATGGTTCTTGACAAATAACATTGGCTTGACATTGTTGATTATTGTTATCATAACATTGACTAACAACATTTTTAAAACTTGCAACATTTGCAGCTGAAGTTTTTATGACTGCTGGAGGTAAAGGAAGATGTCTATCATCTAATTTTATATCACTTATGCATCCTTGTTGAAAATCACCATAAACTTCATATGTACCAGATGGCTCAACACCACCAACATAAACACCCTCATTTTTATCGATAACAAAATTTTGTTGTCCTTTAAATATTATTGTTTCATTGGATCTTATTCCTTCACCACCATCAAGCTCAATCATACAAGCAGAACCATATCTTGATACTTTAACAGTGTGCCATTGTCCATCATTAACTTTAATTTCACTTAGCCATACTTTATACTCATCAATTGATTTATCATTTAAATTAAAACGAAATAATAAATGACTGTCAATTATTTCAATAACAGCATATTTAAATTTACGTTTATCATTTATTCTAAATAATTCACCATTTAATTGTCTTGTGCGAAAATTAAGTTGTACATTTGTAGAATAACTATCAGGCTCAAATAATAATCCATATTTGATGTAACTTTTTTCATTGAATGTTGATTGAATTGTTTTTTCATCACAATATGTACCAGACCAACCACTGTCACACTGACATTTTGGTTTTGTAAATGTACCAACACAAGTACCATGTTCCCAGCATTTATTTGAATAATAATTATTACAAATATCATCAACTTGTGAACAACCAGGCCATGATTCTTTCGACAATCCAGGAAGTCCAAGATCATATATTTTCTTATTGTAAATTATATTTTTAATACAACCATCAAAACCAATACCTTTTGGTAATTTATTCCATTTGTGTTGTTCAATTGTATTATTCAAAATATTTAAACCACCAATTTGAACTGGTCCATTTATACTTAAATAATAATCATTTGACAATGGAACTGGAGCAGTTTCGTAGCATGATGATTTGTCATTTTTACACATGTCAACAATTAATTCAATGTCATAAAGATTCCATGTAATATCTAATCTGTGCCATTCACCATCATTTAATAAATTTTGATTATTATTTTTGATACTTAATTCAACAACTTCTGTTCCAAAATTGATTAATAATTTTGGTAATCCATTGATCAATTCAATTGATATAAAATCAGATGTCTCAGGACTATTTAATTTTGGTGGACCAACTGGTCCAGTGTACAGCAATTGTCCATTTAAATTATTTGTGATAAATTCAAAACTAAGATGATTATTTTCACACATTTCAAATGATGGATACCAAGCCCAACCTTGGCCTCTGAAACTTCTTGTTGTTAATTGACATCTTGGTCCATCATAACCAGGTGCACATTCACATTTTGCTCCATAATTTGTTTCAATACATTTAGCACCATTATAGCAATGCATTGCTTCACAAGTATTTTTATCATTTAAATTTTTAGCAGCACATGTACATTCAGCAGTGACTTTTACATATACACCAACTAATGATGTTGAATTCATATCAACAAGATATGGAGTATCGCTGATGTCAAGTCTATTTGTGCAACTACCATCACAAGAATTATTTTCAGTCAGACATTCATCAATTCCCACCATTAATATATTAATACCAACATCACGTTCAATTTCTTCACGATGCATTGATACAATACCATTTAACTTAATTGGCTGATAATAAATTAAACCATGTTCATGTTCACTATTTGTTAATTTTTCATGTGTTATATCAAGTGGATTTTTAACTGAATATCTTATGTCAGTTTGTGATGAATTTTGTTGCTGTTGTTGTACACTAAATACATCAATATATTTTGGATCGACATTTAACAATACTGATAATTTTTCTATGAACAAATTTAATTTACTTGTGCCGCGGTTATTAGTTTTAATAAAATCATCATATAAAACATCAGATATTCTCATTGATCCTGAATTAATAATAGCTTCGTGTGTTATTTTTTTAACACCAATTGTAACATGAGCTGCAACACTTGTTTGATAATCTTTGACCTCAAAATTGAGTCCATAAGTAGATTCAGGATTATCTAATTTCATTCTAATCATACCAGTCGTTTCAGATAAGCTAAATTGTGAATGACCAAATTCATCTTCAAACGTGAACGTTTTATCAGTGTCCCAGTCATCTAGATCATTAACGTAAACTCTTCCAATGTCAGTGTCGATTGGTTTATCATCATACTGGTAAACTAATATATTTTTTGAGCCATATGACATCGTATTGTCATTAATATCTCCAATTATAACAGTCAATGTACTTGTACCAGTCATTGTTGGTTTACCATTATCTTTTATGACAATTGGAATGTAATATTCTTTTTTATATTCACGATCAAATGTTTTTAGTGACGATACAATTGCAATACCATCGTTTTTATTTTCATATTTAACATTAAAACTATTTTTAATTTCATCAGATGCTTTTATATCCATATTAAACATAAATGGTGGTCCATTACTTTTTGTTTTATCATCATCATCAATTGCTGTTAATGTTATTATGTTAGTTGTTGGTGGTAAATTTTCTCTTAAAATAACTGTATTTTCACGTAGTCTTGGTGCGTTGTCATTCACATCAGTAACAGTAACAGTTAATGTTGTTGTTGCTGTTAATGCTGGTAGACCATTATCAATAGCTAATATTGAAACATAATGTATTGATTCTTTTTCACGATCGAGTGTTCTTTGAACTGTAACAATACCATCATTATTAATGTAAAAATTACTTCTACGTTCAATGAAATATGTTATATTATTATTTCCATCATTATCAGGATCAGTTGCTGTAATTTTTTCACCAATTATTGTACCAATTTTTGTATCCTCAGATACATCAACAGATGAAATTGAATTTTCAAAGTTTGGCTTATTGTCATTTTTATCAAGTAGTGTTATGTTAACCCAAGAATATGCAACGTGATATTTATCATCGTCATTTGTACCCTTGTCGCTAACTTGAATTAAAAATTTAAAACCTTTTTTGTGTATTTCATTTTCATAATCAAGATATTTTTTAATTTTTAATGAACCACTACCATCTTTATTTGTTTCTATACTAAATCTATCAGCACCATCCCCAATATTATTATCAATAATTTTATATTCAAATAAATTATTTTCTTTTTCATCTTCATCCTCTACTGTCACTGTTAAAACTGATGATTTTGGTAAATTAACAGTGTCTGTTTCATAAACATTAATATACCATGTTTCATTGGTAAATCTTGGTGACATATCATTAACATCAATAATACGAATTGATACTGTTGCTGTTGCTTGACGTTTACCACCATCTTCAGCAATAACTTGAATTGAATAATCACTTTTGTTTTCATAATCTAAACAACATATTGCTGTTGTAATTTGTCCACTTGTTGGCTCAATTTCAAATATATTATCACCAGTTTTAGGATCATGTTCATTTTTTGATATAGAATATGTTAATATAGCATTATCACCTTCTAATGGATCATCATCATCAGTTGCACTTATCATCATAACATTAAGACCTTTTGTACCATTTTCTTTAACTTGAGCCTCATAAATACTTTTTGAAAAATATGGAGAATTATCATTAATATCTTTAACATTAATTATAACATCAGCAACACCTATAGATCCATCAGTACCATCTTCATCATGTGCATAAACTGTAATATGTATTTGTGCCTGTCCATGAGGTGGGTCACGATCTAATTTATCCAGTACATATAAAGCGCCAGTTTTTTCATCAATTTGTTCAATTTTAAATTTATCATGATTTATGGAATAACGATGTTTTTGAGGACGACCTTTATCACCATCATGTGATGATACATTTAATACAAATTTTGGTAAATTTTTATCATCTTCTTCGGTTACATAAGCAATGTAATTTGTTTCATCAAAAACTGGTAAATTATCATTTTTATCAATAACATCAATCAACACAGTTGATACACAATCATGTAATAAATCAGATGCTCTAATTGTCAAGTTATATTTAGTTTTACTTTCATAATCAATCGTACCAAATACAAATATTTCACCAGTATCACCATCAATTGAGAATTCACCACGAGAATTACCATTAACTATTTCATATCGTAAAGCATCCGCTTCATCTGGATCACTTGCAAATACTTGTAATACTTTTGTCATTCTATCAGCATTTTCTTCAACTTGTCCAGTGTATAATGTTTGATTAAACGATGGTAAATTATCATTTACATCAAGAATTAAAATACGAAATTCTTTATTATTGGCATTAGGTCCGTGGGTATTTGGTTTTGTTGAGTTTGCTCCATCAATTGCTAAAATTTCTATGAACTGTAAACTCTCAATAGTCTTATTTTCATGATCAAATACTTTATTTGTAAATACTTCACCAGTTGCTTCATTTAATCTAAAGAATGGATTACCTTGTTTTAATACTTTATATGTTACTGAATTATATGGATAAACAACATCTTCATCAGTTGTTTTAGCTGTAAATACCAAAGTACCAACTGGTTGATTTTCAAAAATAGTTTCGAATTCCGGATTAATACTAAATACTGGTTCTTGATCATTTGTATCGTCAACAATTATCGTTACTATTGCTAATGACCTCAATTGATCATCATTTGTTGCCTCAATTGTAAGTGTATAATTTGGTACCAGTTCACAATGCAATTGTTTATTAAGAATAATATCAAGATATGTTGAATTATCATCACCTAATTTATCACGTTTATCAATTTTAAATGTTCTTAATCTATTTGTATTTGGTGTTGTACCAGATATTATTTCAAATGTTAATCTACTACTACTTGCCATACCAGATACCGCTCTTACAGTCATTACAACTGTATTAACTTCATGATTTTCTTTAACATGAACTGGCTCATATTCTGATGGTAGCCATATTGGCAAACTTTTTTTAACATTCGTAATTCTTATGGCAACTTCAACAACAGTTGAATTTAAAACTGGTGTACCATTATCTGATGCAAATATTAAAAGTTTAAAATTTTTCTTTCCAAATGCAAGCAATTTTTTTAATATTATTGAACCAGTTTTTTCATTGAGATCAAAGTATTGCCAATCAGTTGTTTCTAGTAATTTAAAATAACTAATTCTACTATTTTCATCAGCATCAGCATCTGTTGCTGTTACACGACCAATTACTGATTTAATTTTAATATCATTATTTATAAAAAATTCATATTTTGATTTTGTAAATACTGGTGGATTATCATTGACATCAATTATATTTATTTTAAATGAACAAGTTCCTTCCAATGGATGTTTACCAGAATCAGTAGCTTGTACTGTTATTGATATTACTTTTGATTCTTCTCTGTCTAATTCAGTATTTGTCGTTATTTCACCAGTATCTTTATTAATTTTAAATTTATTTCCACCACTTATTATTTTATATTTGATAATTTTATTTATTCCAATATCATTATCTGTTGCAGTTAGATTTATAACTGATGTACCAATTGGTTGTGATTCTTTAACACTTGGTGAATACATTGTGCAATTTTCAAACACAGGCTTGTTGTCATTAATATCAGTTATTAATACAATAACTTGTGTTGTATTTTTATGAATTGTTGATTTACCACCAGGGCAACAACTACCGTCATCACTTGCTGTTACAGTCAATTCATACTTGTCTTTATCAAATGATTTATGATTATTACGAAGACGAATCATACCAGTATCAGAATTAATTTCAAATGGTCCAGATAATAATTTATCATTATCAAATGAATACTTGACAATGTCATTGTCAATATCAGATGCAATTATTGTTGTAACAAATGTTTTTCCATGTGCATTTTCATCAATATAAGAGATAAAATTATTTGTTGTAAATTGTGGTGTTTCATCATTCTTGTTGTTTGTTAACATTCGTACAACTGCTGAATTTTTTTTCGTAATATCATTTGGATTATTAGCAATAACTTCAAATTTATATGACGCTTTATTATAATCAGCGTCTAATTTTTTATTATTGTATATAACACCAGCGTTATCAATACGAAAATTATCATCTGTTACTGAATATTCAATAATTCCATTTTCATAACTGTCTGCATCTTTTACAATAACTTGAAGAATACTTGTTCCAATTGGTATGTCCTCATCAATATTACGTATTTGATAATCTGGTATTTCAAAAATTGGATAGTTATCATTAATATCAATAACAGTAATTGTTAAATCAACACTCGATGATTTACTATCACTATCATACATTTCATTAGCTATTACTTGAAGATTATGTTCTTTTGGCTGACGAGAATCTTCGTAATCCAAGTCTTTGACTAATTTAACTTCTCCATTTTTTTCATTGATTGTAAAAAACCCTTCTGATTTTGAATTTTTTGATTTAAGCTGATATTTAATTGATGATATTGAAGTAAATGAAACAGCACTTATTTTTATTATTGCTTTATCTTTGACTTGATCTTCCATAATTTCAATGTCATATTTGTCAAGTAGAAATTGTGGTGGACGATTACCAATGATAATAGAAAGCTTATGTTCATTTGATGATAGTGTACGATTAATTTTGTTATCATATACAGTAGCTTGAACAGTTACAATATATTCATCACCTATTTTAAAATCTTGATGACCATTAACTCGTACCTCACCAGATTTTTCATTGACAATAAAACTGTCACCAGGTAATTTATCTGTCTTATAAATCACTGGAGAATTTGATTCTGGATCAACTGCTTTGAATTGGTAAACTTTATAATTGGGCTGTGTCAATGCCATGGGTGGTAAAATTGTCTTCATTGATTCAGCATTCTTTACAAAGTATGGTCGTTCATGAATATTATTTGTTTTTATAATAACATAAAGATCTTCGTAGCTTGACGTTGCTGTTGTTAAAAAAATTATAATTATTAAAATAATTTTACCAAATATAACAAAGATTTTATTCATGAATTTATTTCATTATACTTACTTCGATTTTTGTAAAGTACTGTAAAATTAATGGTCTTGTTATTTTCCAATTTTTCATAATCCCATTTTTCTTTTAAAGACAAATCACCATTTGAATTTATAGTAAACCATTGATTGTGCTGCTTCATCATGAAATTTATCATATTGTCGCTTGATTTAATTGAAACTTTTGTTGGTCCAAGTAAGTCACTCAATTTTAACTCGATTTTATTTTCAGTTGTTGTTGTTGTTGTTGCATTTGTGTTCCATATGATCATCGTCAGCGAAACAAGCAGCACTAATCTTTTCCACCACATTTTCATAATTTTTAAAATTTATTTACTGTCAATAAATTCATTCGAGCTCACTCGCACTAATATCTGTTGATATAAAAATAAAATCTATTAAATTTTTCAATAATAAATATTCAATGATTAAAACATTGATAAACGGACATCAAGTTTTTCTTTCTAAATGAGTAGAATTAAATCATGAAAAAAATAAAATAATAAATATTCTTTTATAAACCAAAATAGGTAGTTATTGGGAAAAAAATATTGATAAAATTCGACAAGATAACAATACCTGACTCATGAAAAAAATAAAAAAAAAATAAAAAAATTATGAGTCATTGATATTTGTCATTGGAAAATTAAACCATGTGATGTCAATATATTTTTTTTTTGGCAATTAAATGGATTACATATTTATTGTACTTTTTTTCGAAATAAAATATTTACTATTGACTTGATAGAAACAAAAAGAAATTTAATTTTCGACACTATTATAATAAAACCAAATAAAAATAAATTTATGGAAATTTACATTTAAAAATAACTGAATTTTTTTATCTATAAATTAAACCATTTAATATTATATGTATTTTTTTTTTTTTGCAATTGAATTGATTATAAATTCTTTTCATTTTATGGTAAATAAACTCGACAGAAATTTAATTTTTCACACAAATAAATTTATAAAAATTCACAACGTGTTGATATGACTGATTTAATATAATTTTTCCTCGTCTTTAAAAAGTACATATTCAATTAAAATTAGCACACCGTGAAAGATAAATTATTAAAATTAAATTTACATCAACTCACGTTTATATTAATTCACAAAATAATTTAATATCTCATCCACTCCAAAATAGACAATTTTCCTTGCACCTTGCACTAAAGAAAAGACCAGCTTGTAATAAACTTGAGCAACAAGTGTAGTCTGAACTTTGTTTGACTAAAATTTTAAAAAGTAGGGATAAAACTGATATTAGTCATGATTGGAAGCCTAATCACCTGGGGTTTTGGAAAAAAAGATAAGCTAGTCATTAAAGTTTCCAAATATTTCTAGAAAACGTCATGACAATTATAAATATTTATTTGTCTCTCCTCGAAACATATTAGAATAAAATATTATAAAATTCATTAATAAAACAAAATATATTTTAAATTTAAGACATAAAATACAAACATAATTATTGGGATCAAAAAAATTGGATTTATTATTAAATAAATAAAACAAAGCTTACAAAAATATACTATTTATCCTTTTTATTAAAAAGAAAGGCATTTATTTTTTTTTTGGAACTGAAGTATAACGTACAAATGGTATAGATAATAGTGGTAATAATTATAATTAATTAATTAATAAATATCAATCAATAAGTAATATTTTTCTTGTTTTTGTTTGTTCTTTTTTTTCGATTATAATGTTTGGATTTTTATTAATAATTATATATGTGTTGTTAAATTGTACTAATGAGAATGTGTTCAGTGGCAGCATATATACATCTTACAATGAAATAATGTTAATTGTTTTTTTTTGTAAATATTTAACGACAGTTATGATAATAACAGAAAACAGTTTCTCTGGCTTTAAGGTACTCTACTTGTTGGCTCATACTCGATCCAATAGTACATCTATCTATTAATTTTTTTGTCTTTAACTAAATTTTTAATTAGGCAGTCAAAAGATCAAGGATATGTAAAATTATTTGATATAATTTTTATAATTTTTCAAGTCAATTGTTCTCCATGATCAAAAAACGAGCAACATATATTTCAAATTAATTTTCAAGTGTTTTATTTAAACATTAATTATTTATTTTTAATGAAATAATTTTAACAGATAAAAAAATTGATGAAAAGCTTTCTGATTAATAGAATAAAATGTTTGATTATCTCAAATTGGAGTTTAATTATAATTCACGTTGGACGTATTCATTTTGTTAGACGTTATTTCATTTTTTTTATTGATTCTTGTGATTGATTTATATATACAATTTTTTGTAACACATGTGGATCGAGTTCTGGCTTTTCAGATGGACGCGAATAATTAATAATAAAAAATGTATAACGATTTGTTTTCTTTCTAAAATGTACATACACACAACAGTGATTTTAAACTATCATTGCCACTGCACACATGCAAATAATAAATATAAATAACTCATAATTTTTTAACAATTAAAACCTTCATTAATAATTATTTTATTTTTTGAGTTTTTATAATTTTTATATTCTTAAATAATTTTTTAGTTTCTTTTCTAATGCCAGTCGTTAGAAATACTGTGTAATTAATTTCTTCAGTATCTTTTTTTTGTTAATTTTGTTAATTATTGGTTCGTTTTGAATTTAATAAACGCAAAATAATTTTAGTAACAAATAATTTATTTAATAATTTAAGGTTTATGATAGGGATGTGGAAGAAATTCATAGGGCGAAGAAACATTCAATCTTACATTAATTTATATGATAGACTAGGAAGAGGTGGTTGTTTTTTTTCTTTAATATTTATCTTTGTCATTTTGTTTATTTTTATCTGGGACAGAGTATTCGCAAAAAATTAATATCACAAATTGCAAAACTATAATTAACACGGTCAAAATTTAAGGATAATTATAATCTTGGTAATTTAATTTTACAACTTACCACGACAAATTATTATTATTTTTTTTCTAATTTATATTAATTTATACTTTATCGTATATCTCGATTATTTTTAAAAATTTTTTTGTTCGAGCAATAAATATAATTACATCGATATTCGAATGTACATTTTATATTACGGATAATTTAGTCACAAATGACTTCCTAAATCTGTAAATTGACTATATGAAATATCCCGTTTTGAGAATTTTACAGATCAGTCGATTTTTTGAGGGATTTTCTTTTTTTTTTTTTATATATTTTTTCATTTTTCTTGTAACAACTCGATTTCGTTTAACGATTGAGTTCATTAACACTATCTTTTTTTATTTTTATTTATTTTCCTTTATTTTTATTCCAAAAAATTTGTTTTTTCTTTTTATTTATTTAAATATTTAACATATTTTCATTGATGTTTTTTCTCGAGTTACTACACCATATACTTTCTGGCTTTTTTTTTTCTCTCATCACGACCGAAATAAAAAATAATTAAAAAAAAAAAAAAAAAAAACTGAAGGATAATACGAATGAAATTTAATTAGTGAGCTTTTTGGTTTTTTTTTTTTTTAAATTACATTCATCTTTGTCACTGTTTTATTTTCTTTGTTTTTTATTTATTTTTTTTAAATATATTTTTATACCTTTCTTCCTCGTGACTCTATTTAAATTTTATAAACTATTTAAATTTAAATGTTATTATTATTTAAATGTCAATAATATATAATGATAATACTTCTATTGATGACAATGAATTTTCATTTGTATGGTGTGTTTTTAATGATTTAATGAAACAGTGATTTATTTTTTTTTCTTTTTTTTAATTACAACTATTAACGTTTGTAACTTTTTTTTTATTTATAGTTTTTATTATTTATTTTTTGTTTTATTATTTTATGGCAAAACCACGTTGTAATTGTAGTTGAACTATAATACTTTTTTACACGCCACAGCGCACATCTCAAACATCTATTATTTTTTAAAATTTATTTAATTATCAATAAAACTGTCTCAACAGTGAATATATAATAAATTCGTTTATCCTTTGTTTGTTTTTTTTTTTTTTTTTTTTTCAACTTAAAAATTATTATTATATTTAAATATTATTATATTATTTTTTATAAAAAAGATGAACTAAAGTTATATTTTATTTATGCCAATTATTCGTTCTTTGGTATTCATAAAAATATTTTGAGTTTTTTTAAAAAATTAAAAACAAGAAAAAAAAATAATAAATAAAATAATTAATATCGTTGACAATATTATATTGACGAAAGTAGTATTAATTTATAATAAATTATATTGACAATACGTCTTGATTGAATAAATTTTTCAAATTAAAAATACTAATAATAATTGTGTAAAAAAATCATCTAACGATATATATTATATTCTTAAATATTGAATAAATAAGTAAACAAATTTATACAAAAAAAAGTCTTAGATAAATTTGTTAAAGCGTTGTAAGGAATTGACGATTACAATCGAGCTCCTTATTCGCAGCACATTACACATACATCTCAGGGTATTATTGTATTTTTTTTTTCATTTTTTTCAAATTCATTTTTAAAAACTCTCGTCGTATTTTCTTATTTTTCTTATTTTGGTGCAATAAATAATTTTTTTTTTTTTCTTTATGAGCTTATAAACTATTTCAAAGTTCGTGCTTTTTTTTTATTTACTTATTTTTTTTTAATCCCGACTTTAGAACAGGGTTGATGAGATTTATTTATTTTTTTTTATGACTCACATTCACTTACAAGTTATAATGGAGTTGTCTTTTTTTTAATTCTTTTTTATTAACTTAACTCGTGTTTATTACTTTCTCGCGTTATTGCGATATGCCAGTTGAGAGTCAACAAGGACATTTTGACTATATATTTATTAATTATTACACTAACGCAATTTGAGTCTTATTTATTATTAACATTGGGGATGTTGTGCTTACCCATCATTGAAATTTACGAGATTAACTCAGTTATAATTTGTTTTTTCTTTATTTATAATTCATTCTTCTTCCTCGCTTTCTTCAGTTGGACCATACATATCAGCGAGTTTATCAAATCTTGGACCCCATGCTCCAAGATACTCGTACTCATGTTGTTCATCGTCTGTCCCTGCACAAGACAAAAAAAAAAAAAAAAACAATAGCAAAAACATTAATAAAATTATTGTGATATTAATTTTGGATAATTAAAGTAGATAAAAAAGATAATAACATTTGCCAGACGCCAACGAGGATAGGGAACCAGCGGTACTTCCACCACCCTCGTAAGCATAATTTCGTAAATCATCAAATGGTGGTGCATTTGGATCACTGTCTGCTCTTTTCTTATGATCCTCAATAAACATTCCCACATTTGGCTCTGGTCCCATTGTATCTAATAAATTAAAATAAATAAATAATATGAATCTCATTTATTCACATATAAAAATTCAATCTAAAATAAAATGAAAAAATAAAAACTCACAAGCCAATTTATGAGTTTGTATTTTTCCTCCCATTTCTGGTATTGGACCACCAATTGGAATTTGTAATGGCGTAATATCAAATGCAGTCATGTCATCTTCACCACCACCTTCATCATCATAATTTATTATATTTTCTCTGACGTCATCGTCAGGTCCTGGATATTTTATATGTGCTTCTCTTCTTCTATTGTACACAACAAACACCAACACTAAAACTAAAATAAAAAAGAAAAAAATATATATATATTCATATTATAATAATAATAATTTAAAATATGTTAATAATATTCAAAAATATAATAAAAGTACTTTTGAAATTTTTTTTTATATGATATTAAATAACAAAAGAAAAAAATATATGAAAAAATAAACCTACCCAGAATAACAAGTAGACAAACAAGTATAGCAGCAAGTGCACCCATACTTAATTTAAGTGTTTGTCCTTCTTGTACAAGTTCACAATTTTCACCCCAAAAACCTTCAGGGCAAATACATCTGTACCTAAATCTTGGATCTTGATTAATACATCTACCACCGTTGAGACATGGATAATCAATACATTCGTTTTTATCCATACATCCTTCACCATCCGGCGAACGTATTCTTCCTTCACCACATCTAATGAATATTTAAATAAACAATTTAATAATAGACATAACAATTTAATATATAATTAATATATGTATGTAATGTATCAATAAACTTACGTGCAAGCATGCTCATTCCAAAGATCTATACATTCAAATGGCTCTTTGCATAATACATTTGCACATGGTTTATTTGATGGGCACATTCTTTCAAGATTTCTTGCCATTGTTGCTTGTCCCCATTGTGTACCATTCATTGCTGGTGGTAGTGGTAAATGTTTTCCCTCAAGTCTAATATCATCAATACAACCTATCAAACAAATAAATCAATTTATCATTACACATAGTCAAATAAGAATTGACATGATTAAAAAAGATATAAAATAAAAAAAGTAAACTACCTTTTTGATAATCATTAAATACTTCAAATGTTCTAACACCAGTGTATTCAGCTTTACCACCAGCATATACACCCTCTTGTTTGTCAACAAGAAGCCATTGATGGCCATCAAATGAAAATGTTTCATTGAAACGTCTTCCCTCACCACCATCCAATTCCAATGTTGCTGCTGAACCATATCTTGATACACGAACAGTATGCCATTGTCCATCATCAACAGCTATAGCATTTAGCCAAATATCTCGTTCTTCAACTCTCATGCTATTCAAATTGTATCTAAATTGCAATCTACTTGCTTTGATCTAAAAAACAATTAATTATTTATTCATTTTTTTAATGAATACAAATAAAAATAAATAGTATGCATATAAAAATAATTAAAACAAACCTCAAGTATAGCATATTCACGATTATGCTGATCACTAACTCTAAATAATTCACCGCTACTTTCACGCGTACGAAATTTAAGTTGTATTTGTGTTGAATATTTATCTGGTTCAAATGACAATGCATATTTAACATAACTTTGTGGTTTAAATGTTGTTGGTATTGTTGATGCCATACAACCAGGACCAGTCCAGCCAGGATTACATTGACATCTTGCCTCAGTAAAACTACCAACGCAAGTACCATGTTCCCAACATCTAAATGTTGATTCTTGATTGTTACATATTTCATCTGTTTGTGGACAACCAGCAACACTGTGTCTCGACAAACCAGGATGTGCCAAGTCATATAATTTACTATTATGAAATAAATTACGTATACAACCATCGAAACCTTTACCAACTGGCATTGTTTTCCATTTATATTGAGTTGGATCAAATTGTTCAACATATAAACCACCAATTTGTAATGGTGCATTGACATTTAAGTATTCATTAAATGGTGGTACAACACCAGTTGCTTGACATGATGTACCATCAAATGATGGTGGTGTACCATCTTCTTGTTCAATAATTTCAGCTGATTTACAATAATCAACAACTAATTTGACTGTTTCAGTTGTCCAAAATACATCTAGTCTATGCCATTCCCCATCGTCAAGTGGCCTTTTTGTTTTAACTTTAAGCTCGAGTGTACCAGATCCAAAATCAATTAATAATCTTGGTATACCACGATCCAATTCAACAGATATAAAATCTAAAACAATAATAAAAATTTATTGATTGATATCCTAAACTTGTCATGTGTGTATAGGAGATAGTGGTCTCAAATGAGCTCTTTTCGTAAAAAAATTACATTAAAAAAAAAACAAGTGCTCATTTTAGACCTCCTTTCACTATACATATATAATAGCTTAAAAAGTTTCATTGTAACTTTGTTTGTCAAGTTACCTGAAACCATAAGTTCATCAGACTCAGGTGGTACAATAGGTCCATTGTATAATAAAAGACCATCAGGTTTTCTTGTTATAAATTCAAAACTGAGATGGCTGTTGTCACACATTTCAAGTGCCGGATACCATGCCCATCCGTTACCACGAAAACTTCTAGTTGTTTGTTGACATCTTGGTCCATTGTAACCAGCTGGACATTGACATCTATACAGCGAATTAATTTTATAATAAATAAATATAATAAATTGAAAAAAAGAAAAAAAAAGAATTTAGGTAAAACAATTTACTAACGTTAATCCGAAACGACCTTCAATACAACGTCCACCATTATAACAAGGACTTGTTCTACATGATTCAGTTGTACTAAAATTTCTAGCACCACATGTACATTGTGCAATAACATCAACACGTACACTAACTAGTGATGTTTTATTAGCGTTAACCATATATGGCATATTATTAATGTCTAGTATATTTGTACAACTACCCTCACAATTTTCATTTTCATAAAAACACTCATCAATACCAACCATTGTTATATTAATACCAACATCACGTTCAATTTCTTCGCGATGCATTAACACAATACCATTTAATCTAACTGGTTTATAATAGGGTGAACCATGAGCTGAAAATCTAATATCTGTTTGTGGCGGTAATTTTCTACGTTGTTGTACACTAAATATATCAACATTATCCTTATCAATATCTAATAAATTTGATAATTTTTCACGAAATAAATCAGCTTTACTTCTTGTTAATTTTTGACGTTTGTAATCCCAAACACGTATAAAATCTTCATCAGATATACCAGATATTCTAATTGAACCAGAATTCATAACAGCCTCATGTGGTATTGTTTTAACAGTAACAGTTACATTTGCTGGTACATCTGTTTGTGTATGTTTACGATCGTATACTTTAAAACGTAAATGATATTTACCATCATGTGTACCTGATTTCATTGATATCATACCATTATCTTCATCGAGTTTAAATTGTGCATGTTCTAAACCTTCCCAATAAAATTTTTTGTCTGGTAAATCCCAATCATCTAAATCAAATACATAAACACGTCCGATATCAGTGTCTGGTGATTGTCCAGCATAGTTATAAACAAATATATCTTTTGAGCCAGGTTGCATTTTATTATCATTAACATCACCAATAACAACAGTTAGAGTACTTGTACCAGCCATAAGTGGTGTACCAGAATCTTTTATTATTATTGGTATAAGATATTCTTTTTGTTGTTCACGATCAAATGATCTTAACGATGTTACAATAGCCATACCATCACCATTTGCACCTTTATTATCACTCTCAACTTTAAAACTAGCTCGTATTATATCATCAGCGTTTGGATCCATACGGAATGTAAATGGTGGACCATTACTTTTTGATCTGTCGTCATCATCTGTTGCTAATATTTCAATTACTTTTCTTGGTGTTGCATATTCGGGTAATACTGGACGATAATCTTTTAAAAATGTTGGTGGATTATCATTAATATCTTGTACAATAACAGTTAATGTTGCTGTTGCTGTTTTTGGTGGTATACCATCATCAATTGCGAGTATTTTAACTTGATGTCTTGGTGTTTCTTCACGATCTAAACTTCTTTGTATTGTCACTGTACCATTTTCATTAATATGAAATTGTCTTTTTCTATCTGAACTACGATCAATTGCATAAAACACTTTACTTTTACCACCCTGATCAGGATCAGTTGCTTTAAATGTCTCTAAACTATTACCAACAGTTGCATCTTCAAGTACTGTTGTTTCTATATTTGATTTTTCAAATTGTGGCTTATTATCATTAATATCACGTAATTTAACAACAACCCATGAATAGGCCACATGATATTTATCATTATCGTTGTCTTCACCCTATATTTTAATTTAAACACAAACGTTTGAATCGAATCAAATTAATTTCAATTAAATCAAATTATCAAATAAATTATTATACCTTATCGTTGACTTGTATACGGAATCTAAATCCATTACTTTGCAATTGATCTTCAAAATCTAATGGTTGGACTATTTTTAAAGAACCAGTACCATCATTGTTTCTTACCATGGTAAATTTGTCTGCACCAAATCCACTATTGTCAAGTACCTAAGGAAAAACAAGTTTAAATAAAAAACTTGTTCATGAATACAATTGAAAAATAAAGAAATAGTAGTCTCCAGGAAAAAAGTGAGAATAAGAGTAGCCATTTGCATTGAGCACACAAGTGCATCTCAAGAAAAAGATAGGAAGACATCAAAGAGTAGATAGAAAAAAAAAAAACAACATAAAAGTGCTTTCTTTCTTTTCTTTCTTTAAAGAATTTATTTATTTTTTTTATTTTTTTTGTTTTCTAGTAGACTAGCTTTTATCGACAAGATATATGTATAAAGTAAAGGAAAAAAAAAAAAGTAAAAATCTTGAAGAAAATGTCTTTACCTTGTACTGAAACTTGTTGGTTTCATCGTCATCGTGCACAGTTACTGTGAGAATTGGCGTTTCCGGTAAATTCGCTCCATCCGTTTCATCCACTTCTGTTAACCACTCGTCTTTGGTGAATTGCGGTGGCATATCGTTTATATCTTTCACTCGTATTGAGGCCGTACCCGTACCTACATTACAACAACAAAAAAAACGAACCAAATATGAAAATCCACATATGAATAAACAAAAAAGAAGACAATAAACTATATATTGTGCCTATTTTAATCTTTCTCTTCATATTTTTTTTATATATATTTTTCCTTTTACAACCCACATCATAAATTTGCCAGGAGCAGAAAAATAAAGCTCATTGTTGAATAAAAAAAAATAATAAATAATAATTTTTATATACATATGAAAAAAAAAAATAAATAAAAGTACAACAAAGCAACCGAATGGAAAAATAGAAAAATAGCAATATGAAAATATATACCCTTTAACGCTCCACCGTCAACAGCAACAATTTGTATAGAATAATCAGGAGTTCTTTCTCTATCAAGACAACAAACAGCTGTTTTAATAACACCAGTTTCTGGTTCAATTTCAAATATTGGTGAGCCTGTTTCTTCTTCAATAACATTTTTTTCAATTGAATACATTAATTTTGCATTTGTTCCCTCACTTGGATCATCATAATCAACAGCGGTCATTGTCATTACCAACATTCCTATGGAAAGGAAAATAAAATACAATGGATTATAAATACACTATAAATATATTATAAAAAGTAATTATTAATTTGTAGTGTATTAATTACCAGCTGTTCCATTTTCAGTGACATTTCCATGATAAACACCTTGTGGAAATATCGGTGCATTGTCATTGATATCCTTGAGATTGACTTGTACATCAGCATATCCGACAAGTCCTTCACCACCCTCGTCTTGAGCAAACACTGTAAATCGCCATTGAGGTCTTCCATTTGGTTGATCTCGATCCAATGGCTGAACAAGTAATTGAGTTACATTTTATCAAAAAAATAATAAGAAAAAAAACTAACAAAGTTATATAAAGAAAATAAAAAAAAAAAACAAGTAACGAGTTAGTTTTAAAAACTTTTTCAACTGATGGCTTACAAAGAATAGAGAGAAGAAAAATAAAAAAAAATAAATAAAAAAATGACTTTTTTATTTTGTTGTACAAAAACATAGTGCTGATTCTGCACTGGATAGATAATTTTTTTTTTTAATTTATTTTTTCTCTTTATTTTATCGTAGATCTTATTTTTGATTTGATCAAATATAAACATAATAAATATATTATTTACCTTTAAAACATAAATCTCGCCAGTTGTACGATTAATATCAAATTTACTATTTGCTGGATTCGTTGGATCAATACCTTGACCAGTTAAAAAATAAACAATATTTTGTGGTCTATCTTTATCACCATCTGTTGCCATGACCTGGGTGAATTATAATTATCATAATTAGAGAATATTTTATAAACATTTCTATAGAAATAATTTCCAGAAATTATCCATAAAATATCTAATAAACATTTTTAGAAATATTAATTAATTCAACGAACCTGAAGAACACGTTTTGGCAAATTTCTATCATCCTCTTCAGTAATTTGAGTTCTATATGTTGGTCGTTCAAAAACTGGTGGATTATCATTGACATCCTTGACATGAATCACAACAGTCGTGTAATTTTCTCGTAGATTATCTGAAGCTGTTAACTTAAGTTCATACTGTGGATAAAAAACAATACATACAATTTAATATCCCTCTGAAAAAAAATATAAAAATATTGACAATAATGCCAATGGAACTTGTGGTTTCAACTACAATATATACAATTGAATTAACAACATAAATTTAATCGATTTACTTATTATTAATAACAATTATTATTATTGTTTTGTAACTTACTCTTTTTCTTGTTTCATAATCAAGTGCACCAGCAACATAAATTGCACCGGTCATATTTTTGACCGCAAATGCACCACCTATGTTACCGCTTGTAATCTCATATCGAATACGCGAGGCTAAAAAATAAATAAATAATATATCAATAATGTTAATTGAATATTTAATTATCCATAAATTTATCAATGATAATTTTGATAATTTAATTTTTCAAGTTATACATAAAATAATATACATTTAAATTTTACAGCAACTGTTTATTAATACAGTTGAAAGACAATTGAAACTAATTAATTATGGATAGTAGCTTTGGGTTAATGTTAAACAATTAGTCCTAAATAAATATAATACTCACACTCGTCGTGATCTTTGGCGGTGACAGTAAGTACGGTATGTTGAATGTCCTCATTTTCATCTACCTCAGCCTCGTAGAGGCCCTTGTCAAAATACGGTGGATTGTCGTTCTTGTCGGCAATACCAATTCGAATAAATTTCGTAACTGTAACAGGCAAATAAATTAATTAAACATTTATTTTTTTTTTTGTTTAAAAATTAAAAAGTTTAAGCTTTTTTGTATTGTTTTTTTTTTTTACCAGGACAATGAAGAAAATTACAATTATTTATTTCATAATAGTTAATTAAAATAGAAATTCATGAGACGGTTTTTTCTATATTTTGTTTATTTAATTTATTTTTTTCTTTATTCTATGAATGTCTTAATTAATATTTAAATAAATAATAAATAGTCATAGATAAGTACAAAAAGTAGTATGACTCTATTGATTTTAATGAAAAAAAAAAAAAGCATCTTGAAGGTGTAATTCTTCTCAGGTAGTTTTAATACTTAATCATATATTCAGTAAGCAGAAAGATACCTGCCATGATAAAAATAAAAAAATTACATTATAGAATAAGGGAAAAGTTAAGAAAAAGAAAAATTAAGTAAACAAAATAAAATAAAAAAAATAAACAGTATATAGAAAGTGTAGAACAGCTCGTTAAGCCAGTTGGTGAAAAGTTGCTCGATAATTAATGGAGTGAACGAGGAAATGTCGACGAACGATACGTCTGCTTTTCCATAAGTTTGAAGAACTTGGTTAAACACATACAGTCATAGTACATCACAAGCACATTATAGCTTTTAATAATTTAATGAATTTTAAATAGTAAACATCAGTACTATAACAACTGATGAATAAATTAAATTAATTTACTACTAAAAAAACAAAACAAAAATTACTCATCTATGCTAAAGTTATCATCTGATAATTTTAATTTAAAAAATAATTAATTTTCATGTCTTTGCCATCTGTTATAAAGAAGATAAACTTGTGATAATTTTAAATAGTCAATGTATGACACGTGGATGTTCGTCCGATTCAAGATATCTCATTTTATTTGACCAGATTGAGTTTAACCAGATGTTACACTGACTCTAAACTAATTCTCTTGGGTCCATCAGCCACTTGGGTATTAAATTTATCATAATTATTGTCATGCAAAATCATCATTAACAAACTATCTTATTGGTGCACAAATTTACAAACTATATATTAAACTAGATTATCCATATAAATGCTTATCCTAATATTTGTCTGTATTTTGTATAATATATTACAGCAATATTGGCATATATATGGATATTATAGAGAAATTTTGCTTGACAAATCAAGACTTTGCTCATTAATGTATAAATTTACTTTTGGTACTATCAGTGGATTCAAGGGTCTTTGGAGTGTAAATGTCCTTTGCTTGTTCATACAAGTCAACCACTTGATTACTTAGCCCTTTATATGTATGGACACTAAATAGAGGAAATTATATACATACAAAGATTGAGAGATCTTATATTGAGAGAAAGTTTATATATAATATTCAAGTTTTGGACACAAAGAGCCAAAACTTAGATTGAATGAGTCACTTGATCGGGTTAGCTTCTCAGGGTAATTGCCAAGATCAAGTTTTCTCTGTTGCTATCACAAATTTCTCAGCATTTTGTATATATTTTTTTGAGTTGATCTTGTTATATACACTCTCGTGAAATATGTTTATCTACTTTTCACAACTTGTTTTATAAATATATATTTTATTGTTCAGACAGTTATTGTCAGAGGATCACTCAGATGATAAAGACTTTTATATTTGTATTGCTACAATTTTTTATTTATTTTTTTTCTCAATTTAAAATACTGGGATTTTAAAGATTTACAGTTTATCCACAAGACCATCTGGCAAATCGAAAAATTTTAGATACATGAACAGTGGTTTTGCAAAAGTGATAGAAAGCTGTAGCAATTCTTGACAAAAAAAAAAATATATATATCCACTTATTTTATCTCTGTACTTGAGATATATTTTTTTTTTTTTCAGGAGCTTTTTTGCTTTCTGATTTTCCAGAGTATGCTATATATTTTTTTATATATTTTATAGATGAATAGATTGGTAAAATTTCACCTGAATCATAGAGCTTTCTTTTTTTTTTATATTTATTTTTGTTATCGCTTGTCGACAATCGTTTCTCCTTCACTTGCACCCGGTGTGATCCAATAAGACTTTTATTTATTTTTACAGACTTTTGTTATTATTATTTTTATTTTTTTTGTAAATATACGTGGACGATCTCATACTGTACAATCTGGTGATAAAATGTGGACGTGGTAAGGAACACAATTGAGACCACCACGATAAAAAAAAATATATATATTTTTGTTAAAGACGAAAATCACCGATTGAATTTTTGAAATATTGAAAGAAATTGAGATTTAACGATTTTTAGAATTTTTATTTTCCAGTTACATGTCGACAATTTTAAAGCTTTATTATTTATATATTTGTGTAAATTTTATTCACATTGTATTTGTGATTTATTGAGCTGGCAAATGGCTGCCACGAATTGTACTCAATTGCAGAAATAAATTTTCATTATACGACTAAATGAAATACCAAAGTTAATTTCACTATCGATATTGTATGACGAAAAGGTGAAACAGAATTTAATATAAAATTACAAAGAAAATTATTGAAATTCTATCAAATAGAAATAAATTTTTTTAATTAGTTTTAAAAATATTATGTGAAAAGAGCTTAAAATATTTTACTGTGTACATAATGCAACTCATGTTACCGTAATGATATTTTTAACGAAATTAATATGGCGATTATAATTTTTTTTCTATTTTTTAGTAAAATTATCATCGTTCAGATTAATGACTTGTTGTAAATTTAGAGGGTCTTTATAGACAAAGAACTTCATGTCCGGGGCGTGAGCTGTGAGAATAATGCTGAAAAGTAAATCGACTCATTCGCTAATGGACCATTGAGTTTCCCCAGAGAATGAACAAAATAATAATATGAAGAAAAAAATAAATAAATAAATGAAAAAAATTCTTATATAATATATCTCTCGAGACATAAATTTTGTACTCGTAAGCAGCTAGAAAGTTCAACAAATGAAAAAGATCCACAAATAAAAATATGAAAAAAAAGCAAAATATATAACTATTAAAAGTCCTTCTAATCATCACCACTAAATCGACCCTAATGACCCACAAAAATCATAACAACAATCCCAAATGATAATAAAATAATAATTATATTTTATAGACAGTAATAAAAAAAAAATAAATAAAAAAGGTAATTAACAGTGATGAAAAATAATCCATAATGTCGTAAAAATATATATAAAAAAAAATGATAATAGTAATAATAACAAGGGTTGAGTTAAAGTTGAGCTTTAGAAACAAGAGAGTAAACAACATTTTCATTTTACCCGAAATATTTTCTCTTGTAAGTTGGCAACTTTTACAAGTCATAACTCTTTTGTCTCGACAGGCGTAAAATTACGACTTGGATATTTTCAACTGTTGAAAAATTTTTTGCTACTAGCTATTCAACTCATTTTTTAAAAAATATTTTTATATCTTTAGTATTCACAATATATTTATTTTATTTTTCCAAAATTTTCACTTTTCCCATTTTTACAATTTACTCAACTAAATAAATATATTTACCATTTTTTTTTTTTTTTATTTTTAAAAAGTTTTATAAATATGTTAAAGTGGAAAAATAATAGAAATAAAAAAATGTCTTGATGGCAATTGTGAAATTTTACAATGCCAAATAGTTATTTATTTATTTTTATTGTTTTATTGATAAATTAATTTTTTATTACTCAAGTTGGTACATAGATATGAGGTACTAATCATCGAAATGATATATAGACTTAAAAAATATTTTAAAAAATGATAGTAAAAAGTTTTTAAATATAAAAAGTAAATTTGATGAAAATTAATTTGAAAAATGAGTGGATAATAAAAATAAAAATAGTAAAAAAAAGTATAATTAAGGGTAGTGGAAAATTGTCGAAAAATAAAATATTTTTTTTTTCCATAGGGTTGGTTACACCCAGTGACGACACGTTGTCTTTCGTGTGGCTTGAATTCTAAAGGATTAAAGTAACAGAGACGGAGAAAATTCGCGTTACTGGGACACGGGGTAAGAAATCGATGAAGCACCTTCTCTTCCTCATTCATGCTCCCACTATTGTCCAACTGGACGAGCTTTCATGAAAAATAAAAAAGCACACGCGGGAATATTTGCTTCTTAGCCGCGCCCTAACGTAACCCATACATTTCTACCCTCAAACTTTATACATCTAGTTTTATGAAAAAACAAAAAAAAAATTTTTTTTCTATTTTTCTTTTTTTCTAATTTTCTACATAGTCGAGCTTGCACATGTTCCATATTTCAATGAATTTTTAAAAATTTTAATTTCGGAATTTACAGTAATTAAAAAATATACATACAAATTTCAAGTACACTGATTTATATTTTTCAACATTTTTCTTTATCTGTAACATTATATTTACATTTTTTTCCCATTAATATATATAATTTTTCCCTAATAGACAATGTTTAATGTAATTAATTTATCTTTAAATTATTTTCATTTTTGCAATAAAAATTAATAAGCTTTTTTTAAAAGCTCGATATTATTTTCAAGTACAACTAGAAACTGGTCAATTAACTGAACAAT
>JAPYYR010000077.1:0-54739 GCA_030523065.1 Aphidius colemani | reverse complement strand
AAATTTTCTACAATCAATATTTATGCGGGCTCTCTTACTTTCTCGACGTTTTAGAGCATTTCTAGTCGATTGCGACAATAAAAAAAATTCGATGCAGTTCGATAAAATATGTAAAGTATGTTAATTATAATGCAATCTCGACAGTCATCAAACAAACAAGTTAAAAACGAAATTATAAACAAGAAAGTATTAAGAAACTTAATTTTATGTTTACTCAATACTGTTGAAGTAACTAAGTTTAATTTACAAATTGTAACTAAAAATTTTGTCATTTGATTATTTTGATGAAAATTTTACATAAAGCTTTTCGTTTCAACATTATTAAAAAGTGATTTCCCTTTGAAGCACTTGTGTTATCAGAATTCATCACAATTTCAAGATTTCAGTTGTAAAATAATTTAATTATTCCGAAACAATTAACGATCCGTGGGTATAACTTTCATTTCGAACAATAATTTATAGTTTTAAAAATAAAAAAAAAAAATACTTGTTTTTTTGTTTATTTGACTATAATTATTCTGGGAATGATGAAAATTATTGGAAATTAATTAACTACAAATGAATTGGTACGGATATATAGATTTCAATGATAAATTAATGTATAATCAATGTATACAGTGCAAATGCCCATGATGAGAAGTGATATAACGTGTTCCATATCAGCGTATTCTGTTGATGGCATTTGTCAAACTCAATCATATATCTCTGATAATCTAATATTTTACGGATCTCAAACTATAAGCATCAACAAACAAATAGCACTCTATTTCACTCCCTCCATCTCTTTGTATCTCTATTTACTCAATTTTATTATAATTTACTAGATAAACCTATACATAATATTATTTTGTACATTCAAATTTTTAAAATTCTTTTTTTCATATTTTTATTTTATGCTTGGTAGCTTTCATGTTTGATAATATGTATCAAAGGATATGTATAGAGGAAAGTCGAGAGCTATTTGCTTTTATGCAATTTGAAATTTTTCATTTAATTTTATTGTCTTATGTTTGGTATCTTTTGTACTACATGATAATGATGCTTATCGCTGTTATTGAAGTTATTAGTTTTCAAATGTATTTGATATTTATAAAAAAATTTGATGTGGTTAGATATTCAAAGGATATGTAGGCATTGTTTTGATAATTCATTTGTTAATAATATAATTCAGTGTAATAATATAATTACACTGCTACGAGCAGTTTATAAAATATAATTATAAAGTGTTTTTAAAAGTTATACTGTAACTATGCTCATGACATTTTTATAACTCGTTTTATTTATTTTTTTTCCATTTAATTTTACGTATTTCTGATATTTATAATGTATGGAAAATTTATCTTCATATAACTTGAATATATAATTTATAATATATTTTTTTAATGAAAGTTTATATACGACTGTTGTTGACATGAAAAATAAGAAGAATTAATATAGAAAAAAATCACAGCTACTATACCGAAGAGAAATTTTGCCACTTGGTAGCGGTCGTAACTTTTAATTATCCATGCCTTTACCTATCTTGCATGACCCGGAAACTGAATTCGGCTTGACGACAATTTTTACTCATTATTTGTCGAGATGCAAGACTGAATTTAGCCTATATATTTACCTACTATAGTATATGACCCTGGCGTAATTAAGAATTACTTCGAGGCATTGCATTCTGCAAATTTCTCATGGCAATATAAATATAAACTCACTTGTAGCATATTATCGTTTCGAATATACATGTTTATATGCTTTGAGGCCGACAATTTTAACGTGAAATAAAATTAATAATAAAATATTATTGACATACATAACTCACCCTTCGACTGTTGCCATCCTTTGGATTGAGATCAGAAGCCACGGTGCCAAATATTGTTGGCTGTAACAAAAAACAAAATTCAATTTAATTTATTTTTGTTTATTATTTAACAAGTATTACAAATGAACAAATGAATAAAGAAAAATATATTAAGGTCAAAAAATACACCCAACATGTAAACATGTTTTTTTAAAATAAACAATTCTTTTGTATTTCATTTTCTATCTCATTAATTTCACAATCAGCTCGGTGTAATAATTTGGAATATGACTCTCGTGCATAGAGGAATACTGATAATAAAGTGGATTGTGAGAGCAGCGTTAACATGAAAATACAATTCGTGAAACAATATATAAGAGCAAAGTCAACGTTATACATGACCCCAATACTCTATTACACATTATGTTTGGTATTATGGACAATATATAAGGATGAGATTTATGAGAAAAGCAGGTTGGCTCGATACGTTTTCCTCCTGAGTGTCATTAAGTAATTAAAAAAATTTTCTTTCAATTAATTTGATAATAATTGACTTGAAATAAATGTTAATTGACTATGTAGTTGTTGACAATACACAAGGCAATTATGAGCTATAAGATAAAAATTATAATAAACAAATTACAACAAATTTATAATTTTTTTTTATACAATATAATTTTGTTGAATGTAAATTATTAAGTTAAATGGTAGTTTAATTTTATTCACAATGTTATGGTTAACTATTATGGATAAATATAATTTGTGCAATTCGCTCGGGTGATTTGGGCAAACTTTCTTTATTGGTATATCTGAGTCATCACAGGTTGTAATATGTACGTGATATTGATTTTAAAGTTCACTAAATACAGTGTTTAGATGAGCTTCACAGTGAGTGTGTATCTTGTAATATTCTATACTATATATTTATAAATTGACATAGGGATTCAACTTAATGTCAATAAAATTGTGCTGGTAATATTGGTAAAACAAATGTCGAGCTCAAAATGTATAAATAGTTTCATAACGAAATGTATTTTGGTCTAAAAAAAAAAAACAACTACATATGATTTATATTTATTCTATTTTTTTGTATCACAAATAAATTCTTTGTCAATAAAAATTGACAAATCATAAAAAATAAAAAATATCACCCAATCACTTTTGAGCTCAGGATGAGTGGGCAAGGTTTTCAAATCCAAAAATATCAACAATTAGATTTTATATTAATAAAAATTAGAAAAACAAAAAATATCACATTGGTGAATTACAAATTACTTTAATATAGTTTTTCTGGTTTCTTCCCTTAGCAATGGTTAAACAACACAAATAAATAAATAAAACAAATAAACTATTATTGGAGAGATTTATAATCATTCTTTAGTTTTTATTTATAATTTAGTGTATTTATTTCAAGTGTAATATGATACCAGTTAAAATTATTTGCATATATTTATACTCTAATAATTATAGCTGAATTTTTTTAGCAACCTCAATTATATATAGACAAATTAGAAGAATTCATTTACCCGATGAAAATAAAATAATTGTTGGATGAAATCCTTAACGAGTGATCATTTTATCTGGATTGTGCAATTTTGATAATTGTGATATTTGATTGACATTCAAAATTTCATAAAATGATCGTTAAAATTCAATTGGCGAGATAAAAATAAAAAAAGTATGATGTCAACGATTCAGTTTTTTTTTTTTTAATTGAACGGCTCTATACAGATTAATCGATAACATTTATTACTATGTATTTTATTTTGTCATATTTACACATACATATCAACATTTTTCATTTTATTTTTGTCGTCTTTATATCTGTTTGCTTGTTGTATTTGATTTCATTTTTTTCTTCTCGATAAATCATGTGTATTTGCGTATACCCAATGAATCGTGGCATTTGCGTTCGACCGAGAACATTAACCATAAATAATGATCCTAAAATCAGAATGTCACTCTTATCCTTTCCATTAATCAACGCATATCAATGAATAGATTCTGTATTTTTTATCGATCTGTCTCCAATTTAGTCTCTCTTGACAAACCAGCAAATTGTTGACCTTTTTTTCTCTCAATTTTCACATATCAATATTGTCATTTCAAATTTTTTTTAATCATTTATCAAAGTGACAGTTGTCAATTTGATATTTTTAAATAATTGATTCAATGTTATTTTATCAAGTTACACAAAAATTGACTATGTACATGCACAAAAGTAAGATACTATCATCAAATAATTATTGATTTAATAATGAATGCATTTTTTAAGAGAAAATTTTTAATATCTACTAAAATTAAATTGATATACCAAAAGTTTTGACGTTACGTATGAACAATATTGAACAGGCTGAGCCATAAAAAGAAGAAAAAAAAAAAAAAGCTCTATATAAATATAAAAGGATAATATACGGAACAAAAAAAAATATAAAAAGATAAAGTGCAATAAATGTCGCTTATTTATCATCAAATAAGTACAGACAACTTTGGGTGGTACAGATTTTTTTGTTGGAATCTTTTTTTTCTTCCAAGAAAATATTACATCTTATGATTTACGTGCATTCTTTCATCCCACATTTTCCAAATATTCTCCTTCACAATGACAAAATACTTTTGAACAATAAATTCGTTTGAAAACAAACATGATGAATCGTGTTAAGCAAAATGAAATTCAAGATGCAAATGACAACCCGGTTTGTATGTATATGATCTATATCTAATATCTTCTTCGACATGGGATCTCGTGTTAGTTCTCAAAAGTTGTTATCAATTTTCTCACTCTGTGCTTGTAGATAGTTAAGAATATTTTCTCAAGAAAAGACAGTCTGAGTTCCGGTATCAAAGCGTAATATTATTATACTTCAATTGAATTTATACAATTGTTTTTTTTTTTTTTTTTCGGACGCTTACATGATAATGGAAAAAAAAATTGAATTGCTAAGAATAAATAAATATCCTAAAGCTCAATTCAATCATTTTCTAACTTCTATATTCAATCAATCTAAATGTAATCTTACTATTGAGCTACGAAATCATAAAAAAGCCGTTTCAAGTTTCATTTGAAAGATCGATATGCAGAACCGATGGACGTTTAGAGATAACAAAACTACAAAAGGTGAATGAGATCGAATCTTCCAACAAAGCTTCATTGCATTGTAAATGAGTTCTTGAGTTGGGTAATTTATTCAACTCGAATATTATACAATTTAGCTTTCATTAGCATTGCAACAAATTAGCTCAACAGTATATCAAAATAAATTATAATTATTTGAAATTAATTAAACAGGAAATAAAGAACAACAAATAAATAGAAAAAAAATAAATAAAAATGCCACTGTTTTTGAAGTGAATAAAAAAGAATATACGAGAAAATTGATAGAATTTGGTCACAAATTGAAAGTAAACACGGCGTAAAAATTGTACACCAAAGTGGCATGTAGCTAAACGACGAATTACCCGACTTTTTATCCATTCAATTACGTACATGTACGTGTTCCACTGTTGACAATTAAATGTCAATGAATTTAGCTTGAGTAAATTGCAATCAAATAGTTGTGGAAAATTAAAAAGAAGCACTTGCTTTATTCATGTGTGTATAGTTGTAATGGTCATTCGTTTAAATACTTTTTTTTATTTTTGTATTTCACTAAACATATTTCACTTTTTACGAGTTTACATTCACGCAGGTATCGATACAATTGATGAGTTAACCTTTATATAGTCAATTTATAGCTACAATTACTATTATTTTTACTATTAAAAGTTTTATTATTTCTACTATTGTATAGTGCTATTATATTGCTTGAAAAAAGTCTTCAACTTTTACTTGTTGTTTTACAGTGTTTTTCTATTTCTTTTATTTTTTATACTTAATAAAAAACCGATTGTAAGGCTATCAATATATCTCGCCTTGTAAAACAGCTACTTGGAATTCTCAAAATCTATTATCACAGTTAATGCGAGAGATCGATCATTACCTATCAATTAGACATATCTTCAAGTACTACTTGATAACTTGAAATCAATCTGTAAATTCTAGTGAATTAGTGTAATCAATACGTATCTGAGATGATCATTTTGATAATAATAATTTATAGAAAGTTGAGCTGATGCATAAATGTACAAAAAATAAATATGTAAAGATAAAAATTTGATGAATAAATTTATCTATTTTACCTGACAGTTGAATTTCATTTTAACACTCAACTTTTTTGTGTATTCAAGAAATATAAAATTGAAAAATATTGAATTTTGTTCAATTGAGCAAGAAATTTCAAAGGAGCATGTACTGAATTGATAAATCTTACAAGTTTTATGAAAAAAAAAAGCTTCTCGTAAAATACAATAAAAATAAAAAGAGAAAAAAATAATCATATTTATTTATGAGTTGATATACAAAACGTCTGAGATAGAATATTTAAATAACTCGTCATTAGAGCGTAAATAAACTGTAAGAGAATTTTTCATCTATAGACCTTGAAATGTGATTGGAAAAAAAAATCGAAATGAATATTGTTCAAAAAAAAAAAAAAAAACATCAACGTAAAAATAAAAAATCAATTCACGTGTTAATTCACACGTAAATTTGAAATGGTTTTCTATTTTACGTAGTCCATAAGACATGAGTATAACTCCTCTGTCAGAAAAGCAGAATTTCAAGGGGAAAATTATCGAGAAAATCTGCCAAACGAAAGTTCAAGGCTTAATTTTACTTCGATGCGATCAAATTTTACAAAGTCATTTATGACATTGACATGTTGCAAGTATTTTAATAGCTAAGATTTTCAATTTGATAATATCAATGAAAAGAAAAAAAAAAAAAAGAAAGATAATATTCATGTCGTTATTATTTAATATAATGATCATTTATAAAGTTCAAAAATACTTAATTTAGTTTTGAAATAATCTACATTTATAATCGTTTATAATTTTTAAAACATTTAAAAATCAGTCGAATCTACAGTACGATACACTTGAAGTGAGGTTAACCTGTCGAGTTCTAGTCATACGTTTGAGTTTAGAGGGATTCTTGCTTTTCCTTGATATTTTGTGATGCATAAATTCACAGGATCTGCACTGCGACCCCATCATCATGGAACACCGAGCAAAGCAATTTCAGCACTATCCAAGTTACAGTTGCACATAGCGCAAAAGCTTTTACTCAACAAGGAATGCAAGCTTCTAATAAAGAATTTCAACTATGTCTGATGTATGAATATTCTTATGATTCATGATTAATTCTATTAATGTGTTTGAAAAATAAACGATAAATATCTCTCTAATATAAATAGGATAGTATTACTTCACATTACTTTTAAGATTTTTTATTCCTTCAGAGATTGGTTAATGCTTTTGACGAATATAAAAAAAGTTAAAACCGTCAGGACTTGAATATTAAAATAACAAAGAAGTCTCAGTTGTGGGTATAAACAGGAATAAATAACAAAGTTGATTTCCAACAAAAAAATTAATAAATAAAAGACCAGTTAACAAGAATATTTAGACTGAACTGTAACAAATACAAAAGACAGTATAAAATATCAAAGGCATATAGCAAACTCTTTTCATTATGTAGAAAAATAAATTCTTAAACATGTTTTAGCAGAGAGAAAAGAATGTACTCGTTGAAATTTTTCGTTGTTTTAATTTGATATTTATTATGTAAAGGCAAACGAGGCAGTTGGACACTTATATTTTTTTTTCTTTACTAATTTTACTTAACCAAAGCTCTTTTTCATGCTTTAAATTCTCCTTGAAATTTATAAAAAAAGTTACTGGTGGTTGCTAATTTTATTTTAAGTGTATAGAAATAATAAATACAAAAGAGCAGTTTTGTTGACTAATTTTTTTTGTTTCGAATAAATGAATAGGACAGTCGTTTGATGTAAACGGGACACTGTTAGTTACTGTCCCTTTTACGGGATTAAATAATTATATGAAATGTTATTTCTTTCTTTTATGACAGCAAAGTAGCATATGATTTTTTTGAATAATAAATTTTTAAATTGTGTGAGTCAGTTTGAGGTCATGATATACCATATTGCCACGTAATTTGTATAATTCACGAACAGTAAAACAAATATACACAAAGCGAGGTAATAAAACGAGGGATTTTGCAATTTTATAACTAAAAGATATAGAATTTTCATGAAATCAGTAAGTCAATTTAATGGAACTTTTAATGGAAAATTCTACAAAAGTTGTAAAGTTCATAAAACATTAAAAATAGATATAAATTCATGTGAAATTTGATACTGAAAATAAAATGAAATAAAACAAAAAAAAAACAGCTATAAAATATAAAAATGTTGATTCATAAAAAAAAAAATTATTATTTTAATTTTAAAACCAATCTATTTTATATTCCATTTGAACCTTTTCTTTTTTATTTTACTTTAATTGGTTTTATTTTATTCAATTAAAATTATTTTTTGATATATAAAATTGTTCTGTTAATAAAATAATTAAATCGATACGGAAATAATAATTAAATAACAATATAATTATTTAATTGTTATTTCACTTTATGATTATTTATTATGAATAAATAGTGAAACAAAAAAAATTAATAAACAGTTAAGCTGATTAAGATGATAATCAATTAATTAAAATTCTGACTATTCAAACGAATTTTTAATTTATGAATTAGTAATATTGAAAATATTATTCTATAAAATTAACAATGCCAGTAGCCTTATCGACCAATTCATTTAATGAAACAATTTAATGCTTAATCACAATCAAATTACCATATATTTTCCTGTTACACGGTAATATATTATCTCGATTACCTACAAATACAATCTGTGATATACTCGAGTGAAAATAAATTACTCAATTACACATTATGAAATACAACGTGCTTTTATAAATCAATAACTGTTTCGATACATATTTTTTTTTTATTTTGATAAGTACTTTAAAGTTGCAACTTTTTTCCAGATCGTTTAACGATCAAACAAAAGTATTTTTATAAAACTCTATTGTCCAGTTATGATGTTTGAAATAAATTCATATTTCATTATTGTCATTGTATCTTATTTTTTTAGGGGCAAGTACAAATAAAAGTCTATTGATAGCTTTATTTTTTTTTGTCAATATCATAAATATTTTTTCTTCCAGTTCAATGTCATATTGACGAAGCTATTTCGTCGGCTGTTGACGCACCCAGTCCTGTTATTGTTTGTAAAATAATACAGCCATTATCAACTTACAATTCGATTGCAAAAAATGGACGTAAATTTTTTGAAAGCGATTTAGATTATAAAAATTATAACAGTTATAGTTTTCCATCAAGTTATGATACTGACATGACACATGAGAATTTCAATTTGAATATTATCAATGATGGAAAACCCAGTTTAACTTGGCATCAAGTAAGTCAACGTTTATTATTTGTTATGCAATATTTTGATAAATTAAATTTTGATCCAGTCATCAAGTTATTCAGGAAGTGGTCACGATAGAAAACAAAGAGAAAATAGGCAAAAATTATTTTCACAAATGATGCATTTTCCATTGAGTAAAAAGTTTTGGAAAAATGCAGAAGGCCTTTCAAGAAGATCTGAGATCAAATATCCGGTAGGTCATCAATTATGTATTGAATTCATCATCATAATTATTGATAATGTTGAGAGGTTTTATTATTTTTTTTCCTTGCAAAAAGCTGTTTTAAATAATAAATTTAATAATTGAATAATTAGGAAACATCTCGTTCATCTAATGAGTTGACTGACAATGATGATAAAAACGATAATGATTATAATTTTGATGAAGAAAATATTCGTGACGTTGTAGATTCTATAAATAATTTAGAGTATGGCTTACTCATAGCAGCTGTTAATTTGTAGAAAATATTTAAACAAAAAAAGATTTAAATTAATATTCAATTGATGAAAATAAGCATATGGGAGTGGACGAATTTTGCGATAACAAATTGAGACAATTGTTCGTCGTTGAGTGCACATAGAATGTCAAAGAAAGTATCAGTATAACTGAAGGTAAAATAAGACACAGAAAGATGTTGAAACAGCCAAGCCAATATGGTTCTAACGAAATACCCTAATCTCATTTATTGGATTTCTTAGTATTCGATCGTAAACTCAAGACCCTGCAAATGCTTTTTCAAATCCAACTGCACTATTACTGTATTTCTTTTATCTTTTTTTGCTAAAGTTTATTCCTTGTCGTATTTTTATTTTCAATAAAAATTTGACATTTAAAAAAAAAACTCTGATCTACAATGGATTGGAACATATATATTTTTATTGATAAGTCTAAAAAATATTTTCTGAAAAGAATCCGTGTCAATAAACATTGAATCGCATCATCACACCAAAATTTTTGGTTGTTGATTCAATAGGATTGTCAAAGTACTACTGTTCACAGCCAATAAATTGAGTGACAATAATCATTCACATCGCGTTTCAAATTTGGTCAAATAATTTATAACAAACCATTCATGAGTTATTGATTCGTGACAAGAATTAATTGTTTGTTTGGATCAATAGCACGTGAAGTAAAAAAAAAACTATTTTTAAACTTGACAATCAATTTTTTTTTCGTGTCAATGTGATTGCTTGAGTGAATTTTTCATTTTTCAGACAATCACATTCAGGAAAATCATCAAGTACAGCATACTCATATTTTACATATACACATTTGTGCTTGACTGTTTAATTTAATAAGACTTATAGAGTCTTAGCCTTAATTTATAGTCGTTTGATTTATAACTGCCCAAAATATTAATTAAATTTATGCATCTGCGATAGACTATCTTTACTCATCTATTTGCATGTTTAAATTTTGCGATAAATTTACAAAACTACACCTTTGTGTTGTCACAAAAAGTTAAGAAATAATCTAAAACTTTATGAGTTAAAAATACTAACAAACATTGTAATGTTAAAGTATTATTATAACACAAGAAAATGAGTGCTAAACTTATATTGCAGTGTTTCTTTTGCTTTTCACAATGATTAAGGAAAGAAAAAAAATATATGTAAGATATTGTAAGCATTTCGTATATAAAAACTATCAAGGTCAACTTATAAAAATTAAATTATCATCAAAGGAACATACAGCTTCTAAGCCATTTGTATTCTTATGAATTTCATTTGTAAAAGATGAAAGCTTTTACTTCAAGTTCATTTAAATTTTTTTCTTTTACTCTGTCTTATCATACCGTTAATGTCTCTCTCGAAAAAATCACATTCAGCAAATAAAAAGAGAAAAAAAAATAGAGAAAATAAAGCTGGAAAAAATAACATCAGACATCTTGCAGCTTGTATGATGTCTACGCAGTGTAACATGACAGAAATAGATTGTTGAATAAAAGAGACTATCTATACAGTTATAAAAAAAAAAAATAAAAAAGACAGATAACTTTGAAACTGAATACAATATATCATGTGTATATTTGTGAGTGGTTGTGTATACATAGCAGCTATGAACGATTTTTCAAGAGCTGGAAAATGAAAGCTGGAGAAACCAGCTTCACCACAACAACAAGTATTATCATCATCTATTTTCTCTCATGATAAAAAAAAATATCATATATTGAAAGAAATAAAAAAAAACTCACCCATAACACATAACCAACAAGACCAGTGACAAAGGCAATCACTACACCATAAGCTGTTGGCAAAGTTTCAATTTCACTCTCCAAGTGTTCCATTTCACCTGGCATGTGTTGGATATATATTGTATAAACCTAACTCAATAATAACTTGTGTTCTGTATATCAGAGATATTGAAGCACACCCACATCAACACACACACACACACACACTGTATATCATGACATAAATCTACTCAAACCATTGTGATTAGTTTTTGAATAGAATATAGTCCAAAATGTCTTGATGGAAAATGTAGAAATTAGACGAGTGTTGAATTTGTATTATGACAACATTGCTAACGCCCGTATCCAAGAGAATTGACTAATTTTGTTTTCATAGGTACGTTTAATATTGAGGCATATGGACGTTGGAACGATAAACTGTGCTTGCTATTTTTATTTTTATATATTTCATTTGACGTGGGGATTGCAGTAACTGATACTTGTAAGTATTGAAACTTGTATACAGGGCGCCTAAACTCATATGCATATAAACACATTAGATGAGGAAAATTTGTAATTTTCAATAGTGAAAGTATTGATATATTAGCACTTTAAATGATAACAATAAACTTCAGTAACTCAATGACAGGTTGCTGTTAAACTTTCACCTTTTATAATTACTCAAAGTTAAAATAAAAACGTTGAAATAAATTAACGTTGGTTATTCTGACACGACCGATTGAAGGATTGAATCGCTAAATGCGTAGCCATCGTTACTGATGGATTAACCTGATGGTTTCTCTTGCTGCTATTATGATACTCAAAAATACACAGTGTCTAGAGTTTACCAATGCGGAAACGGTTATAAATAGACTGAGTACAGAGATGTGAAATTTCGGTGAGGTCAGAATGATCTTCACATTAAATATCTATGCAGCATATAATTTTTACTCTAAATTTATCAAACTAATAGTTCTCGCCGACCCAGTTACGTGAAATTCAATTTTTTCACTGATTGAATCACTTAAAAAATTTAAAAAAAGTGCTTTTATCTTGAATGCACATGACCACTAAGGTTATGCAGTTGTTGTAGAGTATAATGTCATGTTATTGTATCATGTAGATTTTCAATTGACGATAGAAGTGAATACTTGCGTGGTTTTTCCCGATCAGATTAACGGTATTGCATGCATGTTAAATGTAATTCTGTCAGTGTCAATTGGAAGCACTGTGGACCTTTTCTCTCTCTGCCTCATGCAAGGATGACTGTATTCCATAAATTTAATTGGAAGTATTGATCGGTTTTCGTGTTTAAAATATTTTCAATACATCCAGTAAAATTTCAACTAACAACATCTATAATAAATATCAAATTTTATGCAATTTGTATACCCTTCGATTATTAAAATTATATATTGAGTAATTATAAGTACGTGTCAATGTTTGATGGAAAATTTCGTATTTCATTTTTCTACTAATTTATTGCAAAACATGAGAAGTGCTAAGTAAATTGCAGAATAGAAAAAAAATAAGTAAACTGAAGAAAATCAAGTATTCATTGAAATAAGAAAATCACCGTTTTTGTCTAGAATTTTTCATCCTCTTCTGTGACAAGAAATAGATGTTAAAAAATTGATAGAAGTATAGAATGCGTCAGAACACGTAAGCATTGGTATATAGACAACTGTGTGAAAAATGGCAAGACTGAACGATAAATTCAGAAGAATAATTTGTGACTTGAAAGGAATTCTCGTGAAACATGTAGGATGTCGACATGGATTACGTACAGAATTCAAGCACAGACTGAAATTTTATTTTATGATTTGACTGGGTGAAGGCTGATCACGTATCTATGGTTCTACCGAGAAATGATATTCGAAGGAGAGTTTTGAAGAAAAGCTGTATGGAAAATGAAAATTGCCTTGAAAGATCTTTGGAAAATCTAGCTTCAGAAGAATAATTCAACAGAACTTTGTAGATTTCTATACATTCAATTGAATATTTTCAGAATCAAAAGAAAAATTAGACTGCGAGTTTTAAAAATTCTTTTTATCTACAGTACGCCTTGGATCAGCACTAGATACCACTATTCTACCTCTTTTCTACTCTACCGAAGTTGGTTGATTTTGTACCGACAAAGATTATTGTTTGATAATATTTGATTGCCGACTGCGAAAGTTATCTTTTTTATCATGTGATGGTGTGTTATAATATGCCTTGACTATTAGATACAGCAATAGAGAAAGAGAAATTGTGAGAACCGATAGCAAAGACAATTTATATATTTTTAGATATTTTTCTTTACAGTTGATATCTGTGCTTACCACTGATGTTGACGTTTGCACTCCAGGTACCTTGTTACCTAGACCAGCTAACCCAGAGAGACAATGTCTTTCACAATTAGCATGAGTGTCTTCACAAATGGGACAACCAATTGATGCACCACCACGCTCGCTCAGAACATTATTATTGCTATTATTAGTTGTATATCCTTGATCAGAACTTGCATTTGAATTAGGCCTGGATTCATCTGAACTGTCAAATGGCTTGACATTTCGTGGTCGATGAATAATTCCAACTGGTTCCCATAATTCACTAGTTGATGATGTATAGAAGTTGTTTTCTTTTGTTTCACGACTTCGTTCATCAACAACTTTACCTTCACGTGCCACCGTTACTTGTTCTTTAGTTACGATGCTTGACTTGACACTAAGTGATGTTTCCAGACGTACCGGAGCCCTTGGAATTTATCAAAATATCGAATTTTTGGTAGAGGTAACACAGAAAATTAATCATTTTATAATTATGATTAGATAAATAAAAATAAATAAATCAAAAGCTAAATACTGTATAAAAAGAAAAATTATGTAAAAAAAAAATTTTCTGTGCTACCTCAAAATTCCAGCCTTAACAAGAATTTGATTGAGTAAATCACAAGGTGGTATTTGACCAGTAAGCATTGCCTCACGAATAGCTACACCATCAGGTCCTTCGAGTGCAATCGGAACACCATTTATCAACAGAACTTCTTCTTCACATACTGATGATTTTTTTTCGCAGTCAATGACCTTTACTCCAGGTCCAAGTATCGACTCCACTGTCGATTGGATCTCGTGATCATCCATATCTGTGAATCCACAATGGTAGTCGTATCGATAGTTCATACAAAATCTTTGTCAGTCCTCGTGCGAGTTTTTATCGGTAGATTTTTTAAAAATAATATCACTTGATTGTGGCTGGGATTTCACTTAACTCAAACTTCTTAAACCCAACTCATTACCATTACAATAATATATATCTATTCTAATAATAAAATATTCACTTAAAAATAAAGTTTGTTATTGTACGATCAGATTTAATGGACTACACAGTTGTTGTTTTTTTAAACTTGATATCCACGAAGAAATGACTCACTACAAAAAAACAAGGATATGTGCCCACCTTGCCATATCTACTTATCGCCCACTTAAGTTGCTGAGTGTAAACAGAACAAAAAAAATCAATTTCAGATTCAACGTATCAATGCAATAAATGTTTTTTAATTCTTCTATTTTTGGTCTCAATTATCAAAGATATATGCAATCTGATAAAACGGATTTAAATTCAAAAATATTGTTAGAAAGCCTATCGGTGTATATCACAAGCTTTTGGAAATTCATGATGCTTCTATTTCAAGGATTAGAGCATAATCGGATTATAAAAGTAGAGCTTTAATCAATATCAAAATATTTCCGTATGTGTCGATACATTAAAGCAGTAAAAAAATACGGTTAAATATTATGATGGATTTTTTTTTTCCCAAGTAAACGTCGATTTCAATATATACAGAGTTAATTTGTATTGATACAGTTACTTGAGTTATTTACTTTATATGGCTAAACTTTAAACTGCTCGAGTAATTATGCTCGTAAAGTTGATCAGTTCTGAACAGTTGAATGGCTTTACCAAGTCTTGACTTCTCAAGAATAACTGAACTGCATGCTAAGCTAACTTGGCAGTAAATTTCCTATTTTTTTTTCAATGTAAGAAATAGTCAAAGTTCTATTGAGATACGTTAAGCCCACGGACATAATACTATCTATTTTTTTAAGCTTTATAAATTATGTTCACTTGTGATTGAAAACTAAATGTACAGTCAACTATAGATATGTTTAACGATAAACACAGTGCATGAGGAAAAAAATCATTATTCTTTTTTTGAATTTATTATTTGTTTTTTTTTTTTGTAAGATTATAAAAAATCAATGATGCAATATTTAATGAAAACGCTGTGATAGTGAATAATAAATAACTAGAGATTATCATAGATAAATATTTTAATTTTTCCTTCAAACGTTGTTGAATATTTAAAGTCACATGAGTTTCAATGAGCCACCAGCATGTAGATAAAAAATGTTTGCAACAACTTCAAAAATAGTTGGTTGGTAGTAGATTATAATAGTGGTACGATGAGAGAGTACTTGAATAGAAAATACTGAAGGGATGTAAAAGAATCAATAGTGCCTCTCATCCACTTTTTTAAAAAATGAGTAAAGAACACTAGAGAATAAGGTATATTGAATTTTTGTAAAACATATGTATATGTTGTGAAGAAAAAACAAAGTACAATGACCTCATTTTTTTTTTTACTGACTCAGAGCAGCGAAAAAAAAATCTAGTATAAAAATATAATGCTTAAACAGTGTTTCTAGTTTTTTATATTTTTTATTATATTGTGTTTCTAGAAGATAGTCTTATACAGTATCAAAAAGCCCAGTAAAATAAAGTCAGAAGTTTACGTTTCAACTGACTATTGCAGAATCGATTTGAGTCTGCATGACCGATTCCAATGAAACCGGAAACAGGCCTGGTTTTATGGTCAACGAACGGATGATACCGGTGACAATTAAACAGACATGAATAATTAGTTATCAAAAAAAAGTTATGACTCTTCATTAATGACATAAATAAAAAAAAAATAGCCATAAGAATTTAACGATGATGTTTTCTGTTGAAATTTATAGTTCTCTCAAGAATAAAACAAGAAAAAAATGTGTTTTTGCCAGTGTAACAACCACATGGTTTTGTAATACAAACTTAAATTCAAGAAAAAACCATTACAGTGTTTGCAAACTGCTCAAATTAATGTCATAATAAATTCAGTATTCTCCCCGATATTGCTTGTGATATGAAGTACCTCATCACGCTACAGTTATTATGAAAAAAAAGTACATTAATGAAAATAATATCTTCACGAATAAATTTCATTTCAATCAGCTTTCAGTTTTCCTTTTGATATTGTTTTAAAAAAAATCATAAAAAAAGAGAAAGTACACCAATGTATTGGCGTTTTACCAAGATTGAGCAATAAAAAATTAATGATATGGGCTGCTGAATGTCTGGGCTCTTGAAAGATAGTAAAATAAAAGAACACCGTATGGTAAATTGGCAAAAAGTTTGCACGTTACAACACTAATCTTATTCTTTTTTTGTAGAAAAAAATAATTACCGAAAAATGTAAATGTAATGACAATTGATTTGCAAAATTTGGTATCAAATTAATTTCAAAAACCTACTTATATTGTTGAACAAAGCTATCATGACTACTAATATCAATTCTACCATTTTATATCTATTTATGTCATTTGCTTTTTATTGCCAAACATGGTCGTACTCGAACATGTATCTCGTTACGCATTACACAGAGAAGAAAAATATACTGTAACGGTGTATTGTACAGATGGTTTTTTGTTGTACGAGATCGCGGTCATGCTATTTGTATTTATACTATAGTTAATACTGACATCGTTTAAATTGCACTTCATGTATAGGTGATTATTCAGAAATATTATTTTTCTATGTAATGAATCTTTCTGCTATCAACCTACCATTAATAAAATTGAAAAAAAAAAAAAAACGAAATAGTGTTATTGCTTGATGCTGCTTTTTAGGTCACATGATTTTTATTTTCTGTTTCGACTAATCCAAGTAATATGATGTAGGCGACCAGAAGAGATATTTTTTTTTTTTTCACTATTTTCTATTCATTTCTTGCCAATCTATCGCCTCCAACATGATTGCTTTTGGCCTACTTTCTGTTTACCATTATAAATATCCAGCGTGTTACTTTTGTTGGGATAAAAACATATTTTAAGCGCATGCGCTTAAAATATATCAAACTTCACTATCAGCGACATCAAACTGAGAACATTGATTGCAATCGCATGTATTTCGACTGGGTAAATTGCTATGTCTAAAAGAAACCGCATCAACTGTCAGTCAGAGAAAATCGAACAAGTTCGATACAGAGATTTACGATGCAACTATCCATAATATTTCTTTTTTTTATCAAGAATTGAAGATGATGAAAAAAGTGGAGATGGAAAAAAAATAAAAAAAGGAATACACATTCGTCGAATAACCAATAAGCCTGTCTAGACAGGCTGAGAGTGGAATGGAAAAAAAATGGCACGCGTATAACGACGATCCATGATGCTTGCGTTTTTATTTTATTTTTTTCTTGTATTTGCAGCTATATAGTGACACGATTGGACATGGGGAAATTCAACATTCAGGTTAAATGGCTGAGCGAATGAGCAAATAAGGCTTGAGAGACCGAGTAACTTGTGGAGAAACTAATTTCACGAACACAAAGAAGTTGAGTACGAGACATCTTCTCATCTGGTCATAAAATGAAAGCAGAAATACCTGAATAGTTTCTATCTAAAAATTTTCTTTCAAGAATATACATATATATATTTGATATTTTACAGAATATGATGTACTTCTACTGATGTACACAGTCAGAATGCCATGTTTGTATGAGAGATTACAAAAAAAAATATTATGAATATATTTTTGTAAAACGTATAAAAAAGATAAAACTATTTTGTTTTATTTCTTACATATTTTTTTAAATAAACCAATGTTCACTAATGTACATATATCGTCTATTAGAGTTCAAGTGTTGAAAGAAACATACACAGAAAAAAAATTACTTTGAAGTTTAAACTGTTGGCTTAGAAAGCAATACGTATGGGTTTGAAACTTTTTAATTTGACAATAAATTCATGGAAATAGTTGTTACTAAATGACAATACTTTTAAATAGAAATCATTTAATTCTTTAAATAAATGGTAGAATTTCATTTATTGCTTATAAAATTACAATAACAATTGTGCTAAAAGAAAAAAGAACAACACGAACCGAAAGAAATAATAAAAGATATTTTTTATAATAACGACTTGACAAAGCATGACGGTGGTCTACTTTCCCAATATTTTATAGTTTAGAAGAAACATAATTAATTTGTGGCTTTTATTTTAAATAAATTTTTCTATGAATTACGTAATTACAATTGTTGTTACATAAAAAAAATTATATAAAATGAGCTGCTGATTTAAAAACCCTGTACCAAAGACTATTTTCCTGTCGACATTACTTATACATCTGCTATAAATATATAATTTTTCATTTTAAATAAACAGATATTTATGTAAACCATACGTATCCACTTCCGCGGATATACGTCTGCCTACATATGTAATTTTTAATGACCCCCTCGACAACATCGTTATGATAAAGTACGCGGAGAATGAAATATTGCTTTCAGCATAGTGTGTACATATACAAAACAACAAATTGTCGTAGAATTTTTTTTATAAATTAGAAAAAAATTTTTTCAATTGCATACTATAATTAATTTTATCAAACAAGAATATGTCCAACACGCATGAAAATAAATCTACAACTGTCAAATGTCAAAAGTATTTTTAATTAAAAATAAAAAAATGTTTTTAAATGCATAGAAAATTTTATTTTTGCAATTCGCTGAATTTGTATTGACAACTAAAAGTGCATGTTAAGCATCGTCTTAAGACATGAATAACATCCAAAACATTGAGACAGACTTTACACATTCGCTTTAGCATCTTGCAATATCCGACTTTACTAGAAAAAGCTTTCAACCCCGTCATTCATCCCTTGGGTGAGTCACTCGTTGGATTGAATGAGGGGCGAAAATATTACGTGAGTCTAAAAAAGAAACGTTAGGCTGTGAAAGAAAGCATCGTTCTTTCAAATTCAGTTTATACGATATGAAGGGAAATCAAAGAACCCCTCAACTTTTTATTTATTTGCTTTTTTTTTTTTCTTTTTCTTCGACTCTCAAAGGGGATTTACAGAAGAACTAAGCGCATGCTCGAATAGAGAAAATTTTTCAGTCAACATTGTAAAATTTTCTGATTGTCTTTATCTATAAAAATCGAACATTTGTGGTTGATCTTATTGTAAAAATTTACATTAAAAATATTCATGAATTATTCAGACAAACCGAATTTTTTAATTAATTCAACTGTTGGGTTGTCTCATTTTTTATAGAAAAAATGTTTGACTAATTGCATAACATATAAATAACGTCAAACAAATATAAAAACAAAAGTTTGCCAAGTTTTTTCAATCATCAACCATTATATTCTCGAAACCAATAAATAGTTACTTTATGTTTTCAATATCAACCCGGCAAATTGCCAACCAACTGTTGGTACAAAAAATATATGCTCTTTTATTTTCATTTCATTTTACATTATGAAAAAAAAATAATACAACATGTCTTTTGATATTTATATAGTCAATATAAATTTTCAATTATATTGACCCAAACTTTCAACATGAATATATTCAGTGTTAATTTATTTATAAAAAAAAATGATTCTTTTATTTTTTTATGTCAAGATGGAATTTACGGAAAAAAAAAAAAAAAACAAGATTTATACATTGTAAAAATTAACATATTAAAATTAACTTTGTTTTGTCGCAGAACCTTATCCAAGTGTATCTTAACAAATTTTTAATGCATGGTAATTTTAAGAGAACAATGGAAAATACTCATGTACAACACCTTTACCTCTGAGAGTTTGTACACGCACATGTATAAAATATAAATGTATTCTTATCATTTAAAATAAAAGCATAGTTCACCTTGTCAGTAAATAATGTGGCTTTCCACAAGAGTAACAATCAAGGTATGCAAAAGACAATATTATACTTATTTATGCAGTCAAATGCGATCAAGTACAAGACATTGAATTGAAATATATAATGTGATAGGTCAAGGTTTACTAAAGACCAACAACAATAATAAAATAAAAATACTTTGAATGACAAGATAATAATAAATAAACAATTAATGCTGACGATAAAATTGTAAACAAAATTAAATACAAGGATGAAAATGAATAAAAAAAAAAAATGTTTCTCAGTGCCAACGCGAAATATCTCATCTATTGTATTATGTTGAATTTAAACGACTTATTATTAATTTAATTTCATTAAAATTCTTCAAAGCTATTATCTTCCAGCTTTTAATTCGGAAAAAATAAAATTATTCATTTATTTATTTATTACCGCTAAATTATAAGTTAATTTTATTTAGAATGCAGATAGAAATTATATATTGATGTCAAATAATTTACATTAAATTATACTGTAAAAATATTTTATAATTTTTGTAATATAATAAAAGTGTATTCTAATTTACATAACACCTTGGTATTTAATCTGGACATTTTATACATAATGTGTATTTTTAGATAAGACATATAAATATATTGTCGGTAAATATGAAAGAAAAAATAAAAATAAAAAACACAAGTAAATTGTCACCATGTGTTATAGATTCTTTATCATCGTTATATGGTTTTTCATTCGCTTCCCTATTTACATCCGAATAATAAATGCATTCTTGGCATAGCAGTCTCGTCTATTCTCGTATTATGACCAAGATATAAATGATGCCTCTTCAGTATTCACGTGCCTATATAATATATAGTCTTATTTTTTTTCATCACCCTAGTAAAAATTTTAAAAAGAAGAAGTAGAAAAACCCACATGAGACAGATGTCTTTTATTTTGCGTTCAAATATTTCCCTCAACATGATCTATTTATCCTCATCTCTACTACTTTATTATTATTTCATTTTTTCCTCTGATTTATCATTTTCTAAAACTGATTTTTTTACGGTCGTATGTCTATATTTTATGATGCGTTAAATTGCAATTAGTTGTCATGTCGTTAGGCATGTCATCATACGCATGGTTCCATCAATGCTCACATGCCATGGACCCTTCATATGGATATATTGATGTGCAATGTAGACGTTGCAAATTGTGCACGTTAGTATATATATAGGGCATTATTTCAATATATATTTACTTAAATTATGCGCAATATAAATGATGGCGGGTGTATAAGTGCGAGGGTGTTGAGAGACGTTACGATATACAACGACAATAATTATAGTTGTCCTCTTGTGTTGGCCATGAAATAAAATGATAAAGGGGAAATTTAGCATTAAATACACACGTTTGAATCAAATATTATTAAAATTATTTTATATTTGTTTGTTTTTTTTTTCGACCGTGAAATACTACCCACCAACGCTGGTGATTATACAATTGTACGAAAGATAATCAATGTGTTTTGGTGAGACAAATTTTGAGAGAATTTATATACAAGGTCGTCAAAAGGGTGACGGCATATTTTTTTTCTAGCTGACGACTGGATTAGTCATACATAATGGATATTTTGAACATCATATAAAATAAATGTTTGTTATTTTTCATTTTTCAAATGTTACTTTTATGTTTATTAATATTTAGTTGAAGTATATACAATATACAATAGATTCTAAGTAATTTTTGTATAGTCAATGTATTTTTAACATGAAAGATATGTGATATAATCACAATGTGATGGAATTAGAGATGGCTCAGAATTATTTACAGCTAGCTAGATGTTACGCAAGAATAGATAATTGATACTTCTAGATTATTGTATAGAGAGTCTATAATGAATACAGCTATGTTTTTTTTTGTAAATATAAACTCACAATTTCGTATATATTGTTGAATTTCTGACAGTAAATTCAAAGCTATTGTTCATCACACGAAATGATTTTTGAAATATACTATTACATTTAATGAAACGAGAAAAAGCGTATGTTTAATTGGTGTTTATGCATGTGTACATGATCGCTGACAATCACTCGTTTTAAGTGAATCGCAAGTGTCAAATGTATAGTACATTTGATAACTACATATACCAAAATGAAATCAATGGTGACAGACTGAATTGAATTGGAAAATTTAATATTCTGACAATTTCGAATCACTCATAGAAACGGTTCAATTGTATTTTGCTTGATTGAACGAGATAAAAAAGACACGACGTATTCATAATGAAAAAAGAAAATAGTTTATGGAAAAATGAAGTTGATTTTATTAAATTCGTGGAGGACAATGTTATTTCAATAATTGGAAAAAACTTTTTTAAAATATTAATTGAACTTGAATGAAATTATTTTTTTATGTTATCCAATTTGGAAAACTAAAAAATTAACTTTTTTACAAGACTGCATGTATTTTACAATTAAAAAAAAATATTTTCATTAATAGATAGCTAAAAATAATATTCACAAAATAATTTCAATTTATATTGAAATTACTTGAATGAATAAAAAGGATAAACTTTTAAAGTTAATTTTTTAATAAAATTTTCATCTCAAAAATAGTTTTCTTAATTTTAAAAAGAATAATGTTCAATTTAAAATTTCATTTAAAAAATGGGCAATATAATGGTTCTTAAAGTAAATGGCCATATTTGCTACATGCGCACAAAATTGCGTGGGTCATGATGAAAATTCAACAGACTTCTCTTGTGGTATCGATCTGCTAGCTTTCCATGGTTCTTTCCTTGCCACTTTCCTACAAACTAATATGCCTTTTTCGCGATTCGGCGCGATAGTTTGGCATCTGTTTTGTCATCCAAGTTGCATTGCCAAGTTTTTTTTTTTTTGCTGTGTAGCAAATTGAAAAATAATTACCATACAGATTAATACTACTGAAGCTAAAATACCGTAAAAGAAAATCTAAAAAATATTCATAAAAAGCTAAGAAATATATTGTCAAGAGGCAGTTTGAAGAAAAGAAATTAATTGACAAATCAAAAAATGAGAAACTGAGATTTTTATTTTCCTTTCCTTTTTGGCTGGAATATCCTTCCAAGTTTCAGAATGATCGATTATCATGATGAGTCATCCCCTCGTTAAATAAAGAAAATTTTAGCCAAAAAATAAAAAAAATAAAAGGGAAACCGTTGAGTATCTGCCATCTCTTGATATTTTATTGTTTAGTCTCGACGAAAGAATAATTGCAAACGCAGTTGAGAAAAAAAAAAGAAAAACTCGACTTTTTGATAAAGGACTGGAGTATATATATATTTTTTCTTTCTATCTAGATATATTTCTAAAAAGCGAGCAAAAAAGTGAATACTCTCTCTTGCACATTTTATTTTTTTCTATGTACTTTTGAAGAATATATTTACTACGTATTTGTCAATCATTTCTGCATCACTGTTTTCCCATGCCCTTGAGATGTTCTATTCATGAATTTATGTATAAAAAATTATGCTTCAACTATGTTCTACAATGTCCAGAGTCATTGTGACAACAATAAAGAGTGTAGTCATGTATTAAAAAAATTATTTGAAAAACTGGATAAGCATAATGATATACTGTTTTTAAAATTATTTTTTCTGTATTTTTTATACTGAAACATGGCATAGTTGTTGAACGAAATAAAAATGCAGACATTATAGAATTGTATACTGTGCATTTTTAATAATATACTCTTTGCAATGATTCATTTTTTTTCATAACTACTTGCTGTATTATCTACCGTGTTTCTTCGCTATTTAAGAGCTATTTCACACCTTTCCACTGGACCATTCTTATTCAGTTGTATAAGAACAGACTACATCTATTTTGCCATTGTAAAGTCAACTTTTTATATAGCTTTTCAAACTTTTTAAAACAATAAAAAAACAAAGCACGCGATCACGTGTAAAGAAATAAATACAAACGAAGCAATTGGTGCTTCAAAAATTTAATTATAATCTATGAAACTTTCACATAAATTCAAGTGAAATTATATGACAAAATATAATAGTTAAAATGAATTTGTTAAAATGTGACTCGCAGGTGTTTACAAGAGGGCAATATTTCATGAGTATAAATAATAAAATAAAAATAAATGCAAACAATAGTAATACAAATTTAAGTCCAGGAAATTTCTTATCAATTATTTGTGTATATATCTACAGCGAGACTCGATAAATTTATTTCAATACAATTCTCATATCACTTTGTAAATATACGCAGGTCTACGTTTACATTTCATGTGTATCTTTGATGAGTAACACATTTTTCGTTACAAAGTTCATCGCTGATTTTTCAACTATATTAAAATTAAATTTTACCACGATATTCATATTTCCAAGACAATTGAGCCAATAAAATTATTAAATCGAATAAAAAAAAAAGAACCCAGCCTTCCCATTGACAAGTGAAAGTTTTTATGTTTTAAAACCAAAATTTATTAAATATTATTTTACTATGTTTAAAAATTTTTATTACTTCAACAAACATCGCGTGAATATAATTTAATCGTGTGTTTGATTTTTAAAATTGAGTATATCTTTGGCTACTCTCGTTTTTATATCTGAGCCCTTTCAAGTGTCCCTGAAATTAAACATTTTGACCGGTGGTCCTTGACAATGAACTGGTTTTTTTAAAAAAGCTATATGTATAGTGAGTCAACCGAAAATAAAACAGATGAAAAATAAAAAATTGTATCAGACTTTTTTTCAATGATAAAATAAAATTAATTACTGAGAAAAATAAGCAGATTGAATGCCAGACATGGTTCCTTTTTTTTTCGCTATTCAAATAATCATTCAAATTATGAAATTGTTTGTTATTTTTAATTTAAAAAAAAAAATCCTAACAACTTTCTAATCTACCACAATAATCAGAAATAATAATAATATACTGAATTTAATTAAATGATGAAAATTTATGGCCATTATTATATTAATTTGAGTTGAAATATTTGGATCATCTATTTATTGTGTGTCACTGTTTGATTCTATGAAGATCTTGAATACCAAGAATTTATATTATCTATCAAAATTATTTGGCTATCAGCAATCCAACAATTTCTCGTTCAATTCCGGACGTGATTAGTTGTCACTGGGAATTTTGTAACCTTGATTCTTCACATAGTAAACATAGCAGATCGATATAACTACAATTTTTTGTTGTTGACCCCATGTTGTTCATAGTGAATCATGAGTATATATATTTTAGGGGAAAAATTATAGTGGATCAATATAACCGTATATCTTTAAAATAAATTTTTAACAAGGTTCAATGTACCTACAGGATCGCATGTGTTGTAGTCACAACCAGTTTTACTAGCTAAATGCTTTGTTTAATATTGTTAATCAAAAATATTAGTATGTGCTTATCATAATCTTCAATTGCTTAGTGGTTATAATACCAGTTAAACAAAATATCTTGTGTATACGCCTATAAATTTGAGTTAATCGCTCTTATGATATTGCGAAAGAGCACAAGTTATGACTCCACTACAGTTTGAAATATTTTTCATTTTTTTTTCTATTGTCAACGACCACAAAACAAAATTATAACACGGTCAGTATGATGCGCTGTTGTATGAAAAATAAAATATATAAAAACCGCAAGGGAAATAAAAACCTGGAAATAAATAAAATAACAGCTGCGACATGAAAGAAGACCTCGGGGAACCAATATGAATTTATAAGGGAGTGTATGTTGTTGTCAATTTTTAAAAAAGTTATTATTATTTTTTTTCATTTGAATTAACAACCAAGGACATTTCATAATTATAAATTATAATTTAATTAATTAATACAGTGTTGATTGTAATTTAATGTTTATGACTAGTTGTTGTAAAATTGTGAATTTATATTGTATTTTGATGATAAAAAAAAATTAAAAAACGCATGTATGAAAATAAATTTATATTGGGTGAATTCCAAGTGGATTTGAGAGGGTTAATGATTGGAAAATATCCAGATGGTTAAATGTAAAATATGGGCACTGCTTATTGTCCAGTAATGCACTGTATAAACTTGTATATATGCAAATGCATCTATGTCAATATTTAAAAAATAATAATAATTATTAAAAATAAAAAAAAAAAAACTTTTTATTTTTTATTCAACTTCAATGAACTCTTTGGAATATATATGATACATAAATATAATATTTTTGGCTTATATATTGAGTGAGTTTGCCGATCTCTGGTAGAGTTCTCGAGAGACCTCGGGTCCAGTCTCAAGCCTTCTCGACTCGTCGTTGTTCTTTTATATGATGCTGCTTTATAAGGTACACACACAGACGTATTCATTTATTTTTTTTTTTCTAATTTCTTTGTATGTATACACATTATTATTCTTATTTTTACCGTGTGCATTTACTACTACCACAAAAAAGTGTATACACTTGAAAATAAAATCTCGTTTCAAGCTTCCCGAGTAATCCGTTTCACATATTTCTTTTTATTTTTTGATGCTACTATCCTTTGGTATGGCCTCCAAGCGTCTAGCCATGTCAGATTGATTTTTATTCAAGATTTGTTTTGATTACATGTTTTTTTCATTCGATCAAACGATTCTAATCGATATTCAAATTTATTATTTAAAAGAATTATAAAGAGAAAATAAAATTTAAAAAAAAACTAGATAATGCTAATGATTTATTGAAATTTATTATGTTACTAAAAAGTTTTTTATAAAATAAATAATTTATCAATCTAGTTGCGTATATATTTTTTTGATTCTTAAATAATATTATAATTTTTTTATAAATTGATTGAGTCAATTAGAACGAGTAATTTTTATGAATTTATTTGATGACAAGATCGTTTATTATAATTGCAGAATATCATTTTGATAGATTGAAAATTTAGCACTAGCAAATTCCATTTAATTATGACAATCATAATCTCACTCTCTCGAATAATCATTTAGAAATTTTGTTTTACTAATGATAACACAGTTTTATCAGAAGAATTTAATGTGAAAGAATTAATATGACATTTTAATGGCTAGAAAATCTCATGAATTAAATTCAATATGATGATTAAGAAAGATAGAGTGCCAAGCGGTCAATTCAATTGAAACTATCAGATTGACAATGATCATTTCAACCCGTCACAATTTGAACTGACGTTAACTGTATAGCTGATTTTCGAAGCATGCATACAAACACAAATATTTATTCGTCTGTCAAACATTTTACACAGTCTGAATGCAATACAGTGCCAATTGAATTGAAAAGATAACAGGTGAACTGTCTCGAAAAAATACAATAAAATGTATTAAATAAAATTCAATTCAAAAGATCAATAAACATTCAAGTCAAAATAAAAATATGCATAAAAAGCACACTCAAGGTTGGCATTAGTATACTCTTAAAAAAACACGAGATAGTTTAAAGTTTTAAAAAAAATGAAAATTTATATTCAAAGAAGAATCTAATTTTTAAAAAACTCTAGGACTCTGAGGCTGTCATGAGTCACCTAGTAATTGGCCAATTATACACCCTCTTTTTTTCATCATTTTGTTATGTAGTTTCAAATGTCATCAACTATAACGAACCCTCTCGTATAAGGTATGCCCTCTAAATAACACCAGTTTTTTTTTTTTTCTCATTAAATTTGTCAACTTAGTTTAATAGAACGTAAACTTTTCAAAAGTAAACTAAATTTTTAATTTTTAAATTCATCTCAATTTGAATATAGCATTATTTTGGATAATTCTAATTATTTTTGAAGACTCGATTTTTTTGTCTCAAACTTAATTGATAATTCAACATCAAACGCGAAAAATTGCAAAAGTTTCTGCTTTTGAAACGAGTCATCGAGTTGATATATCAAGATCAAAATCACTGGATAACAAAGTAACGTATAAAAGGATGAATAACGATTAATGCGATAAAGGTCTTTAGTAAAAATAAAATAAAAAAATAAAAATGCTTTTTGTATAATATGTTGAAGTTTAAAAGTCGTGAGAAAAAGTTTTTCTTTTAAAATCAGACAAACTATAAACACTGTAACTTAGTTAGTTTTATTTTTTTATTTTATTTTTAAGGAAGACCCTTATATTGTGGTCTCAGTGAGCTATTAGTTCATACCAACCTAGTATTTTATTTTTTTTCTCAGGAGAAAAAAAAAGGAAAAAAAAACTCACATATATCTAACTATTTATTAATTCATTGTAATTATTTGTTAAATTTTTTAAATACTCATTAAAAAAAATTATTATACAATACTGTGTTAAGTATATTAACTTTTAGTTTTTTAAATTTTTTATTTCATCACAAATTGAATTTATTGCTTTTAATGATTTGCATATTACAAAGACATCCGCATATGTGCCAGTTAATTAAAATTTTACGTAACAATAATACTTTCAAGATCCTAGTAAAACCAATCACACAACATTTACTCAATCATAATAAATTTATACATAATCGCCTATTAAATTTCTACCTATTAAAAAAACTATAAGAAAAAACAAAACTAAACCTTTAAAAATAAATACTTTTGAAGCGATCTGTACCAGTCTGGTCACCCTTTCTGTTTTTTTGTCGATCCCTTTCGGTAAAAGGGTTCAAGCCCTTCTCACTATGTCAGCCATGAATTGAAAACGTATATCATGTGAACGATAAAATTAAAATAAATATATTTGCAATGAAAAAAGAAAAAAAAACAAAATCATTATCGCTGTCAAGCATCAATATAAGAAGACATTTAATTATTTTTTTTTAACGATGCATCGTTATAATTACAAGGATGATTTGAATAAAAAAAAAAACACAATAAAACGAAATAAAAAAACTTGAATGTTGCAAAGTAAGCATATCAATAAAAAATAATATTTAAAAAAAAAAAACATTGAGAATATGTAAAAAACAGCGTAATGAGAAATTAACAGGCTGACTGTGGTTCTCGCCTACCGTGGACTGTATCGTCCTTGATCACTCTGCTCGTTACACGATATAATTTCACTCGTAATATATGCATATATGTATAACCTCGAATCGGACATAAAGACTGCCATTGTATATATCTTTTTTTTTTTTATTTTTCAACGTAACGGACATCTAACACTTGTGTTTGCGCGCGTGTCTTATGTATATTTCATGCGTTATAGATGCATATGCTCTTTCCTATACTTACAACTAGCTAAATATACACGTTTATACATTATATCTGTGAATTTTTAATACACATTTTTTATTCCGTACATAAATACAATATACTCGCATTTTAAATTTATGCATGTTGAGGGCACGCGGGCGTTCAAGTGTACCAAGCGAAATCGCGTCAAAGTTATGAGGGTAAACTTTTGTATTTACTTGTGGCTACTGTGTACACGTATTCTCGTATAAAAGTATAACAATTTATACATATTAATTCATAGTTGAGAGTGGAGAAACTCACCACATATATGTTTTAATTTATTTGTATATTAATGTGTACAATGTATGCGTTATGGCTACTGATGATGTCCCTGACAGTGGTTACTCGCGTGTGTCACCTGGGGACCATGTTATCATTTTTTCAAAAAATAAATAAAAGTAAAAACTCTTTCATGTGCTAGAGTATGAGCTTGTAATATAACTCGTATAAATTAACATTAATCATATCATACTAAGCTATATACACCACAACAACAATGAACGAACATTAAAAATTAAATTGGAAAATGTATTTCTATATAGCTTTACTTACATGCTATGAAAGATAAATAATAGTAGTAATAAGTGTGTCAAAATACATCTCATAAAAAATAGGTAGAATAAAAAAAAATTCATTACTTTTATATATTTCAAAGAAAAGAAAAAAATCAGGAAATATATATGTTGAAAAATAAAAAAATAATTTATGATGTTAATTTTACGAGAATTTGATTTTTATGACTATGTGTAATAAGTAGATTAAATTTACAGTTTTTTCAGAACCTCACTACTCATACTCTAAAAATTATTTGAATAAAAAAATAAAAAATAAAAGTCGACTGTTGATAAATAGTAATGTAAAAATATTATATACTTCTTTTTCTTTTTTCAATTTAAAAAAAATAAATAAGATGAAAGGAAACTAATATTATGAAAATGAATATATAAAAAAATTTATTTATTCAATTTTATAATTCAAATATCATTGAATGAAAATGATCCCTTTTTTTTATTTTGAGATGTGAATATAGATTATTGCAGCTTTCTCTTTTCATGAAAGCATTAAAATACAATGCATTAGTGAACAATTTATAGTGGAATAAATGAGAAAAGAAAAAGAGAGAATGAAATATAAAATCAAGCAAAAGTGAAGCCGAAAAAGGGTGGCCATAAGTTGTGTTATCCAAATTATTAGTTATTAATATGGGGTATATCAATGCTCAGCCGGATATCCTTTCGGTAGATAAAATGAAAATCATTTGTGATTATATAATATTGATGATTCATCAATTAAGATAACGTTTTATTATATTTTTTAATTTGAAATACTATACACCTGAAAGGGATTGTGTATCAGAGCTATTTAAAATAATCTTATTCATCAGGAATCAACCAAAACTGTCAACTAAGTCTCAAGATAAATTTGCCATTATTGTCGAGTCATGAGAAACATATTAACCGATCATAATTAGGTCACGTAGTTAAACTATAACATCTTTATTGCATTAAATCAGCGTCAAGCCAAACTCAATATATTTTTTAATATCCACTGACAGAAATTATAATTTGTCAGGCATAATGATCTTAACAGATTTGCAAGTCATTAAAATTTAATTCAGTATTTTCAAGTTATTAACGGAGTGTATATATGAGAGCAGTTTAAAACATCTATTTACATGACTTGGTAGATTATATTGAGTATCAATAATTGACTGTACTATTATTTTTCGTATTACATTTCAGCCGCGCATAGATAGACTTTTAAATTACCATTCAATGTTCATTTTAAATTTATTTTGTTGAAACAAATTACTATTAATTTTTGCACTCAAGTGGTATGATAAAAAAAAAAAAAAAATCGTTGAATCCCAGCCATATGATTTCAATTACATTATAAATTGCTCACATTTGGATGAACATTATTACTATATACAATAAAAAATCGATTCATTACAACTCGCACGAGGACCTTTAAAAAAAACTGTATTATCGGAAAATAACATTTGAAAATATATCAATAAAAATTATCTACCTATTGAGAAAATTATTATTATTTTTTTGAATTATATATTTGATCAAATTTCGAATTTATGAGCACATATTGAATAATATTTTTTAGTAAAGATAAAATGATAAATTAATTTTGAATATAAAATTGTATGAATAAATACGTTGTTGTTAGATTTTGACAATGAATACATTTTTCGAAGCTGCACAATGTGAGTGTAAGGATTTTATTCAGGCCATATTGTATTTATTTTATATAAATATATAATTGTACATATACAGTTAACTCTGGCAAATACTACGTGACGTTTTGCTAAAAGAATCGCGTTACGCAATCGGAATATTCAAAAAAAAATATAAATAAAAGGTAAAAAAAAAAACCGGCGAAATAAAACGTGTTTATATTATTTGAATTTTCAACCTCTCGAAAGCTAACAATATAAACAATAAATAAAAAAATAAGAGACAACAATTGTTGTGCTATTTTTAAATGTTAAAATAAAAAATTTAATTATATATACTTTTATGTATAGCTTATATAAATATCATTAGTACTTTCCGGAAGTCAACATAAAATAAAGGCAGAAAAAAAATTACGTTGCATTTAATATTTTTTTTAATAACTCGTAATTTTATGTTAGAATATTTTTGGTCTATCAAATTTTAATGACAGTCATTAAACAATAGCCGCAAAAAAATAATAATAATTTTTCTCAAAACATAGTGTGTTATTTTATTGTATTTTTATAAAACCAACTTGAAGCTTTGGCAAGCAAATGATATTTTCAAAAGTTTCGAAATTTAATTCATTCACCTCGACCAGTTCATTTACCTCTATTTGATAAAATATATTATTGCCTCCTCTTGACTCTGAATAAAAAATAAATTTTCAAATCAGATCCAAATGTATTTAGAGTGTTCGAGCAAGCAGAACAATTCCGGAAACTTTTGAAAATATATATGTTTAATTATTATAATGTCACGAACTTCCTAAAGCAAAATTATAACTTACAAAATATATATTAAAACAATTATTTATGTATACGTGGGACATGTTTTTAACATTGCCTACACATATGCATAAAATAAAAACATTTATGAAAATATCGCGTATATATTTTTTGAATAAAATATAAATTTTATGCATAATTTTTGTGTTGACAAATTGACACAAGCCATTCATGACAATCATGACCCTGTCAACATTTTTTTTAAATCTCACGGTTATCGTACATTATATGTGCTCCAAGAAGGTTTTACAAAAAGAAAGTGATTATAATTATTTTATCACAAACGCAATCTAGCTTTTTCAACTCACCGAACGATTTTAAAAAGATTTAATTAATTTTTACAATCAAAAGTAATAAATAAAATTTACTTATGGAAAATTATTATTTATACAACACTGAAGAATAATAAATTTTTTTTTTAATATATATGCAAATGACAATCACTTTATTTTATTTTTATTCTCGACACTCACGTTTATTTAAAAAAATAAAAAAACCACAATATTCTTTTTAACTTTTTTCGCAATAAAATATAAATTTGCACAAATTTACGTGAAATTATTAGCCCTATAAAAATACACACAAGTAATATCACAATTATCCACGTTTTTTGATATCCTATTTGCCACAAACTTATATCCTTTTAATTAATCAGATAATACCTAAGCCAGTAAAATTAATTTATTTAATTACTATAATAAAATAGAAACCACTGATTTAAAATGCTCCACATGTCGATTTCATGTACACAAACATTTAAAAAAAAAGAAAACAATCATTCGACACTCACAAACTCACAATCAATTTTTCTTTTTCGTAATGAGACACAAACAAGTGATTTGAATAATCAAACTGATAAAGATATTGATTGTACAAATATTATTTGTCGATAAATAAATTTGATAATATTATTATAATATTTGTTGAAAGGTAAATTGAATGGTAAAAATATCATAAACATTTGTGTTCAAATGCTCACGGCCAACTGACTGTGACAGACGCTGAACTCTCTTCCCGGTGATATTTCCACCAACAGCGCCACAAAATACGAACACATTGAGGCATATAAACACGTACGAGAATAAAGCACTATGAACGCAACAACACATAATATATTTTTTATATATACATATATATATACTGTACGTACCGATATGTACAGTATATAGCTACAAGACTTTTTGGTTTCTCGTGTAAATATATACCTGTCTTTGTCATGTGTATTTACCACCTAAAATTCTTTGGCCCAGCATCCCCATAAGACTTTTGATATCATCAAATAAAAAGAAGAAAAAAACTACGCTATACAACGAACGGCATCATAACAGTCGTTATTCATCCGAGTTCTAGCTGGATAACGTTCTGAGGTGATTAAACGAACCACAAAAATATCACACCCTTTTTTATTTCCATTTAGATTCATTTTTTTTGTTTTTTTTTATCATAATCGATTTTATATTTGAAAGAGAATAATTATATTCAATAGGATTACGTATTTTTTTTTAATGTTGTCAGCAGCTTGTTATCAAGAGCAAAAAAAATCGTAATATTTAGAAATTTCACTATTTTTTAAACCAGTTAAAGGAGTTGATGCTAAATTATTGGTATTTAGTTTCGAAAGTCGGGGATTAAAATATAATTTTATTCTGGGATTATTTTTTGATCAATAATAATCAATTATTTATTATTATGAATAGAGATAATAAAAAAAAAAAAAAATCTGTTTCATAATCAATTTTATGTGATAAAAAAAAAAAATTTAAGTGTTAAGTTGATAGTTTTTGAGACTAAAATAGTTTATTCAATCGGTTGCAGTTGGATGTTTAAAAACAATTAGGCACATCTTAGTATTAAATAAATATTGATAATGTAAACATATATAGAATGCATTATTTTATTTATAATTGATAAAAAAAAATATGCATAAGAGTTTTTATATAGATGGATTTTTAAAAAGTATTATTTTATGTTTTCTTTTCTCCAAAAGAAAAACATATGGATTGATTGTCATAAGAGATGGGTTTGTGTGTGTGTATTTACGAATAAAGGCATGCAAAACAACCGATGACGGTCTATGTTTATTTTTTTTTTGTTTTTATACCGCTACACAAGACGGACAATGTTGTGAAGAAAAAAAATAACTCCAGATACGTAACATTAAAAGTTGTCAATAAGAAAAATTTTTTGAATTATTTCATGAAAAGTATTAAAATTATAATTTATAATTATTATAATAATATAGAAAATATAATAACGCACCTTACTTGGAGACAGGTAAATATATTTTGATCTTCCAACACATTGCAACCTTGAATTTTTTTGTAAAAAAAAGTAGAACGTTCTAAGTAGTTCACTTAGTTATACTTTCCACTATTGTCACGGCATAGTCACAAACAGTAATGGCCACCGTAATAATTTTCATTTTCAAATATTGTCACATGATCGTATCACGTGATCATCAAATACAATGGCCACCATAATTTTTTTTTTTTTCATCCGCTACCTTCACTAAGGGTCAAGGTAAAATGGCGGTGACGAAAAATTTGCCAGAAACGTCTATCGGCCGCCATTGTTGAAGAAAAATAAGTTCACAATTAATATTCATAATCCACTCCGAATTTATGAAAAATATGTTAATTACGACACTAGAAAACAAATGAACACAAAATATATGGAATAACTATTCGCGTATTACGTAAATATTCGATCAAAGTTCCGGGCCCTCAGAAATGTTCGTTTTTTTTTTTTCACAATTACCGGTTAATTAATATCTATTTCACCAAAATTTTAACGAAAATACGAACGTATTTTATTCCGTTGACATGATTACATTATTATTTTAATTTTATAATTGATTTTTACACATAATTACTCATAACGATAGAGGCTTAGTACAGAGCGATCCAACCCCGCGCGTAACCGACTTAGCACTGCCTATAACGCCACGGCGCCAACATAACATAAGATGCGGGGGAGAGAGAAAAAAAAAAACACCTCACAACAATTTTATAATAAAAATAAATATACGTTACTTAGCTATCATATATATAAAATTAATTAATAAAAAATAAAAAAAAATTTTTGAGATAGGACTCGTTATATTTATTAATAATTATTATATAAATATTAATAATTTATTAAACAATTGACAAAGATGGCGGCATTTTTCGTTTTTTTTTTTACCGACATATTTTCTCTCTCCTCTATGAGAGAAAAAGGAAGTAAGATATTTGGGGGGGTCGCGGATTTGCGTACATAGGGACCGCGGGGTGAAGTGGCATAAGGTAGCCTTAAGTTGTCTTTATGAGATTGTATTATAAGTGAGAAACGAATTAATTATATATTTAAAATAATTAAATTATTTTAACAGTGAACATTGTTGTAATTAATAAGACTAACAATCGCGGTGAGTTCTATATTTATTGCTTTGCAATTATTTGTTCAAAAAGAGAGACAGTAAAAAAGAGAGAGAGAGAGAGTGAGAGGATATGCTTGTTAAAAAAAAAAAAGCCAACCGACCGCCATCTTTATTAATTGTTTTATAATTATTAATATTTATATAATAATTATTAATAAATATATCAAGTCCTATCTCAAAAATCATTTTTTATTTTTTATGAATTAATTTTGTATTTATTTTTACTAACTAACGCGTATTTATTTTTATTTTGATATTCTCTCGGTGTTTTTTTATTGCTCTCTCTCTCTTTCTCCTCTCCTCTAATTTTGGGAGACCGCGGGCCCTTGTGAGAAAACAAAAAAACATCTTGACCTTAAGCAGTGCTTTGTCGGATACGCGCGGGAGTGCATCTCTCTGTACTAAGACTCTATCGTTATGAGCAATTATGTGTAAAAATCAATTATAAAATTAAAATAATAATGTAATCGTGTCAACGGATTAGTATGTGCTAGTATTTTCGTGAAAATTTTAGTAAAAAATATATAAATTAACCGGTAATTGTGAAAAAAAAAAACGAACATTTTGGCGGGCGTCGGAACTTTGATCGAATATTTACGTAATACGCGAATAGTTATTCCATATATTTTGTGTTCATTTGTTTTCTAATGTTGTAATTAACATATTTTTCATAAATTCGGAGTGGATTATGAATATTAATTGTGAACTTATTTTTCTTCATCAATGGCGGCCGATAGACGTTTCTGGCAAATTTTTCGTCACCGCCATTTTACCGCGACCCTTCTTCTCATCTCCCCCCAATAACGATATCGAATAAAAAAAAAAAAATTATGGTGGCCATTGTATTTGATGATCACGTGATACGATCATGTGATATGTTCAAAAATAAAACGTATTATAGTGGCCATTACTATATGTGACAATGACGTGGCAACAGTAACAATCTGAGTAAATAAAAGTATTATACCTATATTTTTTTTTTTTTGGAGTTAACCAAGAATTTCATGAATACAATATGTTGGCTGAGAAAAAAAAATTGACTTGTCTTCAACTAAGGTGCGTGATTTTATTTTATATTTATTATTACAATTTAAATTTTTTTTATCAAATAACTACTACTACTTTTTCTCAATTCAATGTATCGGGCCGAGCGTTTTTTTTATTTTTTTTCTCTCTCGTTTTTTATGCCGTGATTCGTAAATAAACACACCTACACAGTACATATTTTTTTTTTTCGGATCAAAATAAAAATACAAAACAATATTATTCAAGCGACAGTCAATTATAAAGTCTTATGTGTATATCTTTTTTTGTGTTATTCATTCACGGATATTTTTCAAGGTCGCTAAAAATAACAGTTAGCTGCTTCAGAACATTGTCAGCAAATATTTTTTATTATTTCTTGATTATTATTTTTTTTTTAAACTTTTATTTTGTTCAGAGTAACTGATACATCTTATTTAAAAATGAATGTCTATATGAAAAAAAAATTCCAGTGTCTGATAATTTATTAATATTAATAACAATTTTTTATTTTCAGATAAAATATTTATTCAGGATAATAAATTTGGAAAATTATCTAAATTGGAATTCCGTCGTCATTCGTAATTCCTGTCTTATCAATTACTGAATCTACAAATTCGAAATGAATATTACCAACGATGGAAAAGTACTTCTGATGGTAAGTTAGAAAAATTTTACAGTTTTCTTTTTTTTAAATATTATTTGTCAATTACAATATGTTCTATACATTATCGTCATTATTTTCATTCGACCCTTATCTATTTTATTATCGATTTTATTTTGAGCATTGTTTGCATAGTACTTTTTTTAAATAGAAAATTAAAAATTTTAAAATTCATTGAATCCAAGAATACGCTTTTTCAACTTGAAAATCTATTTAACAATTTTATAACTTTACAAATCAATTAGCTCGATCAGTGAACCGAAAAAAAGCTTTTTCATTAATATAAAATGTTTGTGTTATATAAAGAACGCGATATATCTGTTTGAAATTTTTCAAGTACATAGAGTTAGTGGAATTTTCAAGTATTGAATTAAACATACGTAAAAAAATTCAAGCGAATGGTCAGATCAATCAATGGAATACATTTACACAATATCCAATTGACCCGTTATATAATATGCGCTAATAATAAGTAAATAGGTTTTTTTTCCGGGAAATTTGATCTCAACATTATTTCGATTTAAATTCAAAAATACAAAATGAGAAAATATATAGTCTAGTTAAATTAATAAAAATTTAATACACATGTTTATAAATATTTTTCATATTACTTTAAAAAAATAAAATTGACGTAATTAATACTTTGAATGAAAAAAAAAAAGACATAAAATTACCTTTCAAATTTTTTTCATTGCAAATGATATTTAAGTCTCATTAAAAATTCATATTAAACGAAATGTTACATTACGCTTTACATAAATCGTAATGTTCATAAGCTTTTATTTCTGTACGTGGTTCATTACTATGCATGAATTTTTGTCCTGTTTCTCATGAGACAAATAAATTTGTTTGTTTACTCTCGTGAACTTTTTTTTAATATATAAATTAAATACTTTGATGATTCGAGATTTTCCGATAGACATAATAATAGATAAGTACAAGTTTCAGTAAAAAGTTTGAATATATTTTAATATAATAAAAATTTTAAAGTAAAGTTTTAATACCTACATGAAAAAAATGAATAAAATTGGATTTAGATAAAACAACTTCACACCACTCAGTTCGCATTGTTTAAAAATATATGGTGTAACAGTGATAATAAATTCAATCGGGATATTTTATATCAATATTTTTTTTATTTTTAAGTCGACGATGAATGAGGCATAGTCATCTATTCACGTGAATAATTGATCACTGGACTTTTATAAGGTTGACTCGTTATAAAGTCAATCGAGTTATTTCCCACCAATAAATAAGGGATGAGAGATAAGCTCTCTTGCTTGTTGTATATACAATTATATATTTAAAGAATTTTTTTTTATTCTATGTATGAAGTTCAAAACTATTTTTTTATGCTACTGATAGATAAATTTATACGCATATATTTAGAAATTGCATTTTGTAACTTTACAATTTGTATCAAATTTTTTTGCATGTGTTTATTGAAAAACAACAATGATATAATTTTAACAAAGTGGGCGTGTGTATAAAAACCATGGAAAATGCCAAAATGACGATGTAGGTTGTGAATCAGCCACTAACTTTACCATTTGTTATGATAATTAAAAGCAATGCCAATTCGTTGGCTCGCAAAGGATGTGTTGACCTATATTAACAAATACTCATTTACATTTCTCATTGCAAAGACCCGGTATGCTATTATCATATATACCAGTATTATTTATTTATTTATAGCCAAGTTTATTGTTGTTATTCTGTTGAGAATTCTTGGGAAATTATGTGGCTATGAGATCGTAGCTTTTTCGAGTTTATTATTGAAGTGTAGAAATTTATATCGACCGAATTAAAATACATATATTTATATGCAAAGAATTAATTCAAAAAAAAATATTATTCAAAAGAAATAATCAATAGTTTTTAAAATAATAGCCTTGTTTTACGTTTGTTAATTTTTTTTTTTTAATTTTTATCGCTCTTGAGATTGACACGTCTTCATTTTTCGCTATGTATGGATAATGATAGTGAGATTTTCGCGAGGATTTGAAACGCTGATGTTCATCCTTTGGCAAGTAAACTCTAAGAAAATTGGTTAGTTATCTTTTCGCTTTTATTCTCACAAAAACCAGCAGTTTGCACCAGCAATTTGTTGAAAAAAAAAAAAAAATTATCACCCGAGAACTTGGCAAGATAGGTAATTGCTTTACAGTTTTTTTTCTAAATTTTTTTATTTCAACAGTTTTCAGTTTATTTTTAACTGTTATAATTTCATTTTTAATTCCGTACTTATTGCGAAAAATATTTAAATTACAGACTTGCTGATGTAGTTGAAATCATTAAAATTTTGTCAGTCAATATTTTTAAAAATTTATTATTAACTTACCCGGGTCTTAGGTGTTTGTTTCATTCCAATGGCAGGTTGGCTTCGATTACTCTGTAAATAAATCATTCAAAAATTATAATACAGTGCTAGTTTTCTCTAAAAAGTAGTCGTCGTTGTCGTTTGATACTATTTTCTATATTAAAACGTGTTCAATAATAAAGAAAAAAATATAATTTTTATACTGAAAAATACAAATATCTTTATACAAATTTTCAGTTAATGCCAACATACGAATTGCATACATGCACCTAACGCATGCCTTGTACATTCTCATATTTTTTTTTAATTAATAATTTTTTGAATAAAGGTTAATAGTTATCGGAATAAAATAAAAAATATATATTATAGATGTAAATGAACGAGAAATTGCCTATAACATCAATATCGCGTGACGTTGAAATTTAACAATCCCACAAGGCTGTTGTATTCTGGGTAAATTTGTCTCATACACGACGTGATAATTAAGCGGTTTATGCCAATTAATTTCAAATAATTTCATTCTAAAATTAGTACAATTACCTAAATTGGCTCTAACGATCCTTAACAGACCAACATCGATCCTCAGAGGGTCTGCCAACGACTTTGATGTAAAGCATTCACAATCCTACGTCAAGTATCGTTTAAACTAAATAATATTAATGTTTAATATACATATGCTTACTAGACTTTGACTTGGCCCGTTTAATCATATGCTGTTTGAACATAATAACATCAACTGTTGACCAAAAGTTATGACTGGTAATTTCCAGGTGATAAATGAGTTGTTACACCAATTTAAGTCTATAAAGTTTAACTAAATTTAACAGCAAAACAATAAATAAGCTCAATGTTTTTTTTTGTTCCATCGGTTATTCTCTGAATACAGTATATTCTAGTTAATTTTTCGACATTGCAACGTAAATCGGGACTAAGAGAAACGAAAAATTCAACCAGATAATTTTTTTTTCCTTTAATTTTTTTTTTTTATAATGAAAAACAAACAGTGAGTTTTTTTTTTCAATTATTTATTTGCTATCGTAATTTCTTGTTTTCAATTCCCCATGAAACTTATTTGTCCTGAGTATTATCGACAACTACATAGCTGTTTTAACAGTCGTAAAAATAATAAATCTAGCAGACAAATATATTTTTGTTTTTTTTTTTTAGTAAAAATAAAATTTACAAAGTTAAAAATTAACTGCTAAAATTTAATTCCACTGACTTAAATATTTTTATTTATACATAATTCTTGATCTGACCGCGTAATTATCGTTTTATGATATCGAAACGTAATCGTATTTTATTTTTTAAAATTAAGCCCAGCTTTTTAGTTCTCTCATAAAATTTTTATATAGTTGAATTTGAATCATAAACGTAGGAATTTATTTAATAAATCTGGCTCTTGAAAATAAAAAATATTAATATGCTTAAAAAAATATCAAAAAGTAATAATATTGCAACTGGAATTAAAAAACAAATTATGGAAAAAAAAAGGACAGATAATCAATATACAGCGAGCATTTGCCCGGGAAAATCGGTCAACGCCCGTTCATCAAGCCTCATGTTCAATAGAATTTGGATTAAAAACTGACCAAAAGGTTTATAATAATTTATATAATAATATCGAGTCCCAATTAAAAATAAATATAATAAGCTAAAAGTATAAATCAGAGTTTATATAAATATATCAATATTCTTTTTTGACCATTGAAATTTCACGTGAAAATTGAATTTGTGAAGGGTGAATGAAACGACTGATTGAACATATTTTTAACTATTCTATCTTATTACACTATATTTTACGAGTATAGTGAAAATATATCGTTTGACGGTTTAAATGATTTCATTTACGTCGGTTAGTTTGCGTTTGACTTTGTGCGTAAATCTATATGTGTGTTAACAAATCAATACTCCCATACAGATAATTGAACATATCAGTTGAACCAAAAGACAAAAAAATCAAATACAAGTAATCGAAAGAGAGACAGAGAGAATGAAATCAAACAGAACATGCAAATCACGAGCATTTTGATTGTTGATTTCAGCTCTACAAGGATAATGAAATAGCAGTTTAATTTTTTTTTTTTATATTATGCAAAATGGAGCTAGTAGTGTAGATGCATACGTGACAGACAGCTCATATATGCCGATACAGGTATCAGGACATAAAAAACGGGATTCAATTTCTTTTTCGTTTAATTTTAATTTTTTTTTTTTGTATTGATATTTATTTGTGTTTGTCTCGCATTAAATTCGTAGCCACGAGTTGCTGTTCATAAACTTTATTAAACAATAGACTAAATATTATATGGACCCCATCAAAACCAGAGTGAGAATGTAAATTTGTGGCTTTAACCCTGTTTGATTCAAAGTTTCATTTTAAAATTTCACCTCGACGATATACTCATTGTCAACCCTCCACCTCTTTATACATGCATAGAGACATATTTCATTCTATAACTATGTCTAAAGCGTGATACGTCATGCAAACTATACATAACACAGACATAGTGAAAGCAAGGTGAGCTTTTGCACCAGTGAAAAAGTGTCGAGTGACGGTTTAGTTTTAGTCAGGCACAACCCATACGATGTTTCACCTTTATTCACTTATTCGTATTTTATACTGTGACAATTATTTATTCTGTTCACTTGGTGATACAATTTTAGTTCGTTGATTTTAATTGTTTTTTATATCACCATTTATATTAAAATGAAATTAAAGTTTTTTTTTAGTGGGAGTTAAAAATTATAATGGAACTTTAAAAATTTCATATAGTTAAAAGTTAAAAGATGCATATAGAACTACCGGTGCATAGGTGAAATTAGGCAGGTAAAGTGGGTTCACTTGAACGAGTCTCATTCATGAAACTTTGAAAGAAACTAGGCTTGTAATTGGCCTATTCAAGCGTAGAGTAAAGACGAGAGTTGAGACGCGGCTTATAATAAAAATGCAGTATGATATCTTGGCGTTAACCATTTATATTCAAAAGTTGAGCATCATAAATCTACAGTTTCGCTTAAAAATTAAATTAAAAAAAAAAACCTTGACACTTTAGTGTAAACTGAAAGAATTTTTAATACATCCAGGTGCTATGCCAAATAATAGATTTTTTAAACAATCATTGTATCATTGACGGGACTTGTGTTACAAAATTTTTAATTTAATATTAGACTTTATTGTCATTCTTTGATATTTTTTTAAATTATGCAAATCCTCGCACATTTCTTTATAAAAAAAAAAACAGAAATTCTGAATATTTTTCTCTTATTGAGATAACAATGTGAAATTTCGTTGCCATAAAATCAACGAGGCGTAACTGTCAACTTTTTTTAGCCTTTCTGTCAGATCTGTAAACCCAGTAGTGAACTACGACACATTCTCAGTCCATTGCTGTACCATTCATGTTTAATTCATGGTGGCTGCGCAACGCATTCACGATTTTCATCGCTTGAAAATTCATCTCTTTTCCTCTGCGCTGTTGTATCTAATAATACTGTAACTAAAATTCAAACCGTAATTTTCCTGGTCATAGTACTACCCACAAAAGTAGGCACAATGAAAATAATAGTCTAGTTACAATAAAGATAGTTATATTTAATCATTACGATGAAACACTAAAACTCAGATAATTATTTTTCTTATTTTTCATGAAATAAAAAAAACTTACATTCACCATGCTTTTTAATAATAAAAATAATAGAAAATTCAGGTATTTCATTTTAATAAAAATATTTAAAACATGCTCAGTAATAAAATTCACAGACAGAAAATATTATTAAATCATATATCAATTGTAAGCTGAAAAGTTGAAAAAAAAACAAGAAGCATTTATTTTATTTTGCGTTTGTATCTTTTTACCTCGGCTTCGGGTGACTGCACAATAAGTGAAGTCCTTGGTGGTTTCTCAGGGGGTATTTTTTTTAGAGTACCTGAAAATGTAATACCACTCATGGTTGTTGTTAGACAAGTATTACTGGGAAGCGTAGTTGTTGCTCCAGAAGACGAAACACCAATGTTATCTGGTATATCAGTGGCTGCTGCTACTACAGCTGCTGCCTGGCATGCCAATCGATACTGCAACGAGCCACGTTGTCCGTCACTTCTTTCAAACTGCGAGTTGCTTGGCAACGACATTTGTGAAATTTCTGTTGTTTCATAGTGGATTCGAGGTGACAAATTATCCGATGTTAATGACTGACATAAAAGGCCTTGATAGCCAATCGGTGATAAATATGCATTAGTTGAACTCTTTTGATGATCAATTGATTTATCGTCAACTGACTCTAGAAAGTGATCGGGCAAAGTATTTATTAAATTTTTTTGTTGATACTCTGTAGCTTGTCTAAGGGTTTTTTCAGTTGCTTGGCGTTCTTGCAAGCACTGAAGACGGGTCTGTAAATCACTCTGTTGATGCTGAAATTGTGCAACTTGATCTAAAATTTGATTTTGATTATGTAAGCATTGAAGTCTTGCTTGTAGGTCACTCTGTTGTCGTTCAAATTGACTCAACTTTTCAGACAAAATATCTAAATTTTGCTGGTTCTGAAAGTGTTGTTGTTGTTGTTGTTGTAATTGTTGTGATTCATTTTTATTTATATTTTCGGTTGATGGTTGTTCAACTGGTTGAGTAGTTTGAAGATTCTCACTTTGACTTTTGCTATGCGTAAGAAGACTTGATGATATATTATGACATTTTTTATGACTATGTATAATATGATCACTTTGTTCATTTACTTTGACCATGTTATCTCCGAAATCAGTTACCACGGTCAACATCATTTTACCATCAAGCTTAGCTTCATTAAACGCTGGATATTGATTACATATATTAGGGCTCGCTCGGTGAGACTGTGCAGTACTTACTGTCGGAACGAGATTAGTGACAGATCCTGTAATTGGTTGATCATCAAAATCCTTACGCGAAAGTTCCATTTGTTTTGTAAGGTCAGCACTAACATGACGTAAATGACGACGTTGTTCCATTATCGAATTTTGTGTAATATTAGGAATCGGTTGAAATGCAACTTGAGGCAATCTATGATCTTTATTACGAATCTCTTCAGTCATCACGTTTGCTCTAGATCCTTGACGATCTTCAGATGAATTTCTTAATCTTGGACTCGTTGAAAAAACTGGACCTTGTTGCATTGCTTTTTCAATATCTTGGCGTTGTCTATGTTCTGCCCACATAGCTAGTTCTTGTCTTGTTTTATCAAAATGTTGATTAGGAAATGAAGGACTTTTTTGAGCAGCTCGTTCAGTCGAAGGATCACGAATTGTCATGAAAGGCATCGGTGAACGACGGACTTCTTCCATACGTTTTTGATCAATAGGCATTGGTGAACGTCTATGTTCTTCAAAATATTCAGATCGTCGATTATCTGAGGGTATAATTGAACGTTGATTAGGACTAATATTTCCCCATTCTGGCTTACGTTCTTGAATAACTATACTTTTTCTATTGTCTTGTCCTGTAAATGGTACAGTAGCTACTCGAAGAACTGGCTCAACTCTTCTTTGATCATTATTGGATGCATGATTATTTTCTGGCCATTTTTTTTCACCAGATGTCGGTGGTTTTCTTGCAGTCATTGTTACGTCCAGTGTTTCTCCAGGAAACGTAAAAGTTATAGTGTCATTTCGTCTTTGAACGTTATTTGTCACGTCAACAGATATAGATTTTCTATGATCTAGGCGTGTGGCATACAAATTACAATCTGAAGCTATATTTTCAGTTGTTTTTTCTTTCGGAATATTTTCATCCTTGGATTCTACATAAAGACCATCTTGACGAGTTCGTGGAGTTTGATTTAGAGGATTTAAAAAAGTTTGATTTTCTTTATTATTTGTGCCTGGTGGATTTGTTGGAACGATATTTCCTTCCTGCGTTCCAGACTCATATTTAACATTTGGAACAACTGGCTGCTGTATACTAGATGCATCAATACTAGCTGATTTTCTATGAGCTGAATCATGAGTAATTTTCGAGTTTCCACGTGGTGGTACCATTGGTTTAGGTCCTCTAGCTGCAGAACTTCGTTCTACAGAAGTAGCTACGTTCTGTGCAATTGGTTGAATTATTGGTTGAGCCTGATACTGAGATATGTCTTGAGAATATCGTTGTGTATTTGCTAATGGTTGCTGTGGTGGTACCTGCTGAGTAAACTGCTGGGTCGGATAAACCGTAATTGAATTATATGGCATGGGATTCATCACAGTTTGAGGAATTTGACTATATGAATATTGTGGTGGAGCAGTAAACTGCACGTAACCTTGTGTTGCCGATTGTTGAGGTGGTAATACCATTCCAGAATGAAATGTTGGAGGTGATGGACTAGTTGATTGAGCCGGTACTTGAGAAGTATGTCGAACGGTGACATATCCGCTATTTCCTCCAGTAAATACGGGATTGCTAACACTTTGTGCATGTGCATACAGAGATGAATCTCTGTATGTAACGTCTCTCGTGACATAGCCAGGTCTATCCCCATACTGTCCAGCCTGCTGGGTGTACACATGTGCTCTGACTTCATATGGACTACGAGACAGTGGATATTGACTTGGATCAGACACGTATTCTGTTTGAAAATGAGGCTGTAATTGTACTGGATGAATTTGTGTTACTGTTTGTGGCATGTAAGAAGCACGATCAATTGGTGCATTGTCGTGTGAATATTGGGGCACTGGTACTTGATTAGTAAGTGACTGTCTATCCTCAGGTTGGCCAATCATTGACTGTCTTCGAGTGACTGTTGCGTATAAACCTGCTTGAGAATTTGAATAATCTGGATCTTGAGCATATGATTGTTGTTGAGAACGATTTGTCGATAACTGCTGAGTGTTTGTTTGATTTCTTTCTACTGATAAGCGTTCATAATCTACTGTTAAATTTTCAAAGCCATTCGTTGAATCAGTTGATGTATCGACCTTTTCACTTCGTCCATTTTGCAATGTTTGGTTTGATACATCTGGTTTTTGGCTCACGTCCACTGGCTGATCAGTCCTTTCACCTTGAGTGCCATTTCTTTCTCCTGAACCTGATTGTGACATTTTGGCCCCCACCGACGGTCTTCCGCCGATGTAGCCGAGTATTCGTCCCAATCCGCACACTGTGGAGGCTTATCTGTCTGTCAATTTGAATTGATTTTGACTGCATAAACAGTATTTATTTTTTTTTCTTGTATTCTTCTTATACTTTAAACTTGTTGTAGACAGTAAAATTACTTTTATCGAATTTTTTGTTATGCGTGTATATATTTGTTTACAATTTATTTTTCAAGTTTTTTTTATTGACACATAACGTCACTTATTCTTCTTCCTACGAGTTTACTGGCAGAATGAGATTTATAGAAAATATCTTTCACATTCATGGAGTAAATTGAATGTCTCATACTTTAAGAGTGTAGTGCCAATTTATTGCACGTCGATATCGGTCTATGACTGTAGAGATAAAAGTTTTTTCATCTTTTTTAATATTTTATATTCTTGTTTGAATCGACGATAATTAAACCAGCAATATTTATAGTCTTATATTATTATTTTAATCAATTCATAGTTCGGTTTTACTATTTTTTTTTTCTGTCAATAAAATAAATTAGAAATTTTCAATTCTAACATTTGCAATTCATATGAATGTATTAAAAAAATTCAAATTTGCCTAATGAGATATTTTTTGTATAAAATTTTTCCTAGAAAACTAGTAGGGTGGCAATAAAATTCCCTCGCTTTTCTATTAAATATTTTTTATATCAATTTTATTTATTATACTGGGAGGTTGCTGAATAGATATAGTTTTGTTCAATTTTACCATCAAAATATATTTATATGCAGTGATTTGTATCAAGTATTCACAACGCAATGACAACCCTCAGTCGGTCTCGATCAGAATGCTTTCAATTAAAATCGGGGCTACATCCATAAGCTTGAAGTTATATCTGTAAAATAACAAATGCACATGTTGCAAAGCTTGGCTTATTTATCATAATGTATTGATGAATAAATTATTGCTAAACATTAAATTATGATCGTGTGACAACGTCAATCAGATATGCTACATTAAAATTAGAAAATTAACTTTTCATATTGATTAATTCATAGACTATATTTTTACAAATGGAATCTGCAATCTCATATCGTAGCTATTTATAATTCAAACCAAGTATATATCTATATATTTTTTTTTATTTGTATGACCTGAATAAATAAATAAATTTAGTAAACATAGTACATGATAGATTAAATGAATTAATAAAATAATGTATTATCTTATGTATGTTATTTATATGTCATAGCAATTTCAACTATTCGTGTTTAATTTAATCCGACGAATATTAACTTCAACAATGTCAAATATTGTTTTCCAACTAACATATATTCTCTCGATTGACGAATAGTCGAAAATCCAATCAACTTGTATCAGCCTTCAGCTTAAATCTCAACTAATGACCGGAACCACTGATTAATTTGATTCTAATTATTCTGATGTCATAGCTATTCTGATATGTTATTTATTGCAAATGAAATTTCGTCAGTACTCAAAGATATTTATATAAAATAAATTCAACGACAAACAAAGCGACTAAACAAAAAAATATTGTATTTACCATTTTTGCATAAAAATAAAATTCATAGCAGTCTTTTGTTGTTCAATATATTTAAAAATAAAGAAAAACGGTAGCATAAAAACTTTATAAATAATTCATGTATCAAGAAAACTAAAAATCCTAGAATAAAAACAACTTGTGACAATGGATTTCAAAGGAATCGGAAAACATACTGTTGTTCTCACACTTTTTCAACTGCAGTTGTATTTTTTTTCTTTACCACCACAACTTTTGGGTCACAGTAATCGAGAAGAAAATTGAAGCATTTACTTGACAATGTTATAAACCAACTTTTATTTGTGTGCATTTGTCACAAAAGTTTTCGGTGAAAGTTCTCATTGAAATTTGTATTTATTTTAACAATAGCAACCTTCTACTGTACAAACAAAATTCTTTTTCATTATTTTAAGTTTAATAATTTTTTTATTTTTCTTTATTTTTCATCAAAAATTCTACAGTATAACTTGACGTGAAAGCAATTTTATGAGTTGTCCAAAAACTGTAGAGAAAAATAATTTTAATATTTTATCAAAGTTGACTTGAATATTAATTCCTAGCTTATTCAAGTAAGTTTGAAATTTCGACAAATGAATAAACGTTTATTGGTTAAAAAATAATTGATTGAGTGTTGGATAAATTTATCTGACACTTGATTATTGATTTTTTTTTAAATAGATTTTTAATTGATAATTAAATCCTATTTCTACCAATGAATTCATAAACTCATTAAGTTTGTATAGGAATGTTGATGATACTATTGATGCATAAAGCTGAACACTCATTAAATAATCCTTGGTTGGTTTGAATAATTTACAATCAAGTGAATTAGCTCATAATACCTAACTCTTTTGTATTCGTGACAAACGTTTCTATTTCAATCGATGTGTTAATATAAGTATAAACATTATATATTTATAACATTGACAATAATAAATGATTCGAAAAATGTAAAATTAATTAAAATATTTTCAATTAAAAAATAGTTTTTAATATAACAATTTTATGTTATTAAAATAATTTACATTTTTTCCCAAAGAAATCTTTGAACCACTTTACAAATGAACACCCACAAATTTTCCGAGTTTTCTATTAACGAAGTTTTTCTATTTCTATATTTATGTATACTTTATCATAACTTTTTCTTTGTCCACACTTGAGAAATTCGCAAGGTGCATTATTTTTAATGGAGAAAAAGTAAAAACCTCAAATTCGCTTTGCTTTTTTTTTTAAAAACAATGTGAAAAAGTCCAAACGATATAATGGAATATCCATTTATTTTTTATTTTATTTTACGAGATTAAGAATTTTCTTTTTTAAGTCAACAAAAAGTATGAATTGATTTGTTTTTTTTTGTTATTTTTTGTTCCTTCAAAATTATGTTGTTGAGCTATGGTAGAATTGAGGCAACAAAAACACCCAAATGACAAGTTTTTAAATTGCTTTTCAAATGAATAATATTTTCATTTACGAAATGTACGATCAAATAACTTTCAGATATCCCTAAATTATACTGTAACGAAAACTCTTATTATGGAATATTTTGCAAATACTGCAGCTATATTTAAATTTTATCTTTTTTCAATGAAACTGTTTCAACTTTTCACACAGTTATGTCGATTAATCATACAGCAAGATAAAAGCAGTCGTATATTTTATGAACGCGAAAAATAAACTTTATGTCAAAACATAAATTATAATAGTCCTCACAGTAAACATATACATTTGCAAAAGTTGTTGAAGCTAGTTTTTGATTATATGTATGATAAAAATTTTGTTTACAAGTTGAAGGATGAAAAATATTTATAAATATTATTATGCATTTAATAATTTAGTATACATTATGTTATTTTTCTCACAAACAAATACTAATCAATTGATGAAATTGATAAGAAAAAGCAAAAAAATTATTGTAAAATCATAATGATACACCAAGTGTACCATCTGTACCATTAAGCTGACATTTACAATCTAAAGGTCTCTTGGGTAAAAAAGTTAAAAAGTCCCAAAAGAACACTGTTGACAGTTGGGATTAAATTAATCATGGTCATTCAAGCTTCAAAAAACAAATTATAAACTTTATTTTTACATAAATTTTAAAAATTATATTTAAATAAATATGCTTAGGTTTTAAAAAGTGAATTAAACATTTATATATACTTGAATTTTTTGAAAACAACTTACTTGCTTATTAATTACAATAATTATTTTACTTTTCTTTGCCTCACCGTGCTTTTGTCATATTTTTTTTTTTGCATTTCCTTTTGTTAAACTTATTATTTTCAAAGAATGAGTGTGCAGTTTGCTTGTGACATGAAAGAATATTATTACAAGCGTTTTTGAATGTTAAGAATTCGATAATTGCAGTACGTCTTGACAGGTATTGATTCGAGAAAAAAAACCTCATGTATATTTTAAATAAATATATTTTTTTTTCAATGCAGGGCTCATACATAATAACATTAAATATATTTTTTTAAAATTCACATTTTATTTTATTAAAAAATAAATAAATAAAATCAGCTTGCTTTGAAATTTTTCATGTAGCATATAGTTATGTTATTTTTTTTTCGGTTAGACTTTTTGATTTTTTTACCATGTCAATTACTGTGGGTTACCTCGCACTTGGAAGCATTCCACTTTTGACTTTTTTTTTTTTCCGAGGGTTTTTAATACATTCAACGAGAGAAATACGAACGTGCAGTGAATTTTCGATACACTACTTATAAACTAGATGCTCAAACACTCAACCTACTACAACAACTGTACCGATATAAAAAAAAAAACTATAGTGTCGTTCTATTTTTTTTTCAATTTCTTTACAATCTCACATTTTATTTCATATAAATATACATACTTTTTTCTCTCGATTTATACAATTCATTATTGGAAAATAACAATAGGCTTGGAGATTGTAGTGTTTATTATGATGAAAATAATCAATAAATAATTATGTACTTTATTTATTTTTATTTTTTTCTATTTGTGAATATAAAAAATGATTAATGATAGCCAAGGTGCCGAGGAGAAAACCCAGCATGAACTCTGTAGCTTTTAGGGTGCCATTAAGATTGGCCCTAGACAGATAAATTAATTATTAAACTCTAGACAATTTGTCACAATTAATTACAACTTAAAAATACAACATCATAATTATAACAATGGCTTGTTATTTTTTTTTTAACAAAGTTTAAAACAAACCACAACTGTACTACTCTATCTAAATGTTTTCAATTTAACAGCCACACAGCATTGGGACATTAGTTTGATATTTAATTATAAACTTATAAACACCGTATTTATTCCCCAGAGATAATATATAACTATTTGTATAATATCTATGATGCAAACAACACATATGTTAATTCTAAATTTATTGTTATGAAAAGCAAAAAAAACACGCACACTGTGTCAAGCATGATAATTCCATAGAATAATTAATGCAATTAACGACAATTTCAAATATATTAAATTTGAATTATCTAAAGTTTAATTAATAACTTGAAATGATGAAATTGATTTTTGAATTTTATAGAATATAAATTAATATAAAATAATCGAAACAATAAATTTTAAGCATGAACAATACTTTACATTGTGTGATAAAAAAAAATAAAGTGAAAATATTTATTTATTTATTTATCTATTGGATATATGAATCGGAACTTGTTTCCGTATTGTGGTAAATCGAAAATCGATGAGTCCATTGTTTCGAATGATGATGTTTTTAGAGAGAGAAATGTCTGTCTAGTTGTCTAAAATCACATAAATATTTTATTTTGATTAATCTATCTGATGTTCATTGAATTTATCAAATGATGTGAATCCATATTTTTATTGATTGAAATATTTATATAAATAAATAATGCAGTTTTTCCCTTTTTTTCAATTCAAAGTAAACTTGAACATAGTAAATTGGTAGATTTAAATTCAATTTTTATTTATATTTTATAAAAGATATTTAACTTTTATTAAATTGTAGAATTTTTTATATAATTAAACAAAGTTTTTCATCATGAAAAAGTTAAACTAACAAACTTTTATGATTTCTTTACGTCGAACGAGACAATAAAGTCTATTACTTTAATTTTATCATTATTATCAATTTTCTATGCTTATATTTGTCCTTTTTCAATATTATTTTCTTTCTTGCTCACTTTACCAATCTTTGGCTAACGGCCACATTATACGTATATATATTTACAAAATGGCCTTTTGTACATCACCTTCAGCAGGCTGTCGTATTCAAGAGTGACAAAAGACAAAAGAGAAAGAGACAAGGTTACTGTGGTTACTGCTTACTACAATTTTCACTATACATATAGAAAGTACTTATATACATACAAAATTGCTACTTCATTTCCTTGAAACTGTCAAACCGATATGAAGAAACTTCCACCAATGTGGAACTCAGCTTTGTCAAATTTGCTTATCACATTGATTCAGGCAAAACTCAAATTGAATAAGAGAAAAAACAAATGAAAATGAACTTGTAGTGGTTTTTCTTATTTTTCCATGTAAAATATCTGTTTTAATTAAATTCATAGATAAATAGAAATGTTTGATTAATTGAATATCACTTTGAGCAATCAGCTAATGTACTTGCTATAAATACAACAAATTAAAATGATTTAGTGTAGAATAGAAATGATGAAACCCAAGCTAGGTTTAATATTCAGTGAGGCAAATATCATTCAAATTATTTATTCAATAGGCTTATTGTTGAAATTCACAAACCAAATGATAAACAAAAATTTAATTAGAATTTAGTTTAGATTCTCGTTTAAAATTATAATCTTGATTAAATGTCCCTTAGTTATTTTTTTTATGGAAAAAGCTTTATCTAAAAATAATAAGTAAATAAAATTTTAATGCCCAATAAACGCTGTATAGTATAAAATATATTTTCGACAATAAATGGCTAACCTTTGGTTTGTCCCACCTTGTTAAAAATTTTTAATTTTATAATTGATTCGTATGAATATCAAGGTTGGATTTAGTCAGTCAGCGAAATTAATTTAGCACAGATATCACTCATCAGTAGCTATCTGGAAAATTCATGAGAACATAGTAAACTGAACACACAATCGCATCAATGAGCCCAAGCAGCAAAACAGTTTACCTTTTTTTTCCCATCAAATTCAGTTAGATATGTTCATAAATCTGTGAATATATATTTATAATCCATCCATTTAATCTCAAACTCAGTCATCCGTATAATTATTATAAAATTTGTACACTAAAATAAAATTAGAAAAAATAAAAAGATTTCCATTTATATTTAATGACAAAATAAACTCGGCCACGAGATAATATAATATTATTTTAATAACCGACCCGTACAAGCTATGACGATGAAGAATATTTTAATGATACTTTTATAATATTAATAAAATAATTAAAATTAGTTTATTAATTAATTTCAAACTCGGAAGAAATAATAATTATTGTGATCATTAAAAAAACGAATAATATTTGTATAAACTGTTTCGTTACTGATATTTATCTGCGACAAATATTTCACACTAATATCAGGCTATGTGAACGAAAATCAACAGTAACCAATAAATTGCATGGAGTACATATAAACTATACATAAAATATCAATTAATTAATTTTCAATCGGTAAATATTAATTATAACACTGCAAAAGAAATTTAAAATAATTTTCCTTTTTTAAAATTGATTAATATCGCTAATGAAAACATTCAATATTAAATGTGAAAATTAATTGTTTTCATTTAGTTTGATGTAAACTAAAAAATATTTGTGGTGTAATAAAAATCAATGTTCAAATAAACGAGAATGGCATGTGTCTATAAACCGACGATCGATTAACACATAAATTTAAGAATGAAATGAAATAGAAAAAAAAATTGATTCGATTTTTTTTTTTCTCTATAAACTCATTCTCTTTTAGCCTGAATACAAATCAATTATATGCTTTTTTTGATATGATAAATAAATAAATTTCATGATGAATGACTGGGACCAAGCTCAATTAAAAAAAAAAAAATATATTCTGGGTGTTTTTTTGTCAATTAGGATGGGTCAAGTTGATGACCAAATAAAACTCACTGAAAGCTCATATTTTATTTTTTGTTCAATTCTTTTTTATCTTCGATATACTTTGCTCTTTTTTTTTTTTTTTTTTTTTTTTTTTTTTTTTTTTTTTTTTTTTTTTTTTTTTTTTTTTTTTTTTTTTTTTTTTTTTTTTGTTTTTTTTTTATTTTTT